>JAJEKV010000077.1:932889-1157797 GCA_021234155.1 Isoetes taiwanensis | reverse complement strand
AACCGGAGAAGGCCACGAGATGTCTTCTAGAAGAAGATTGGTCATTGCAAGAGATAGGGTACCGTATCCAGCCCAACAAGCCGCGAGCCTCAAGGCCGCATTCCATTGCGCTACCCCGCCCATCGAATGAAATCATTCTCATGACGACGTCACATCCCGGGTCGGTACGATGTCCAGTTCGCGAAGTTCCGTACATCATTCATCACCCCATAACCATTAAAGCACGCTAAACGAAGCCATAACAAAGCTCGCCGTCATGCTAAGAATAGAGATCCACTCCTTGAGAACATTTCACGATGTTTCAACAGCTAATATATGTTGAGTTGAGCTCAGCTCCGTCATTAGGTACGCGATTCAAAATTTTCAAGAAGAAATCAAGGAAATGGGTAATCAAGATGTGCTCGGTTGTAGAATGCTACGGGCGCGCAGTCTAAAAGGGAACTCCAGGGTCCCCAAGCACCGGCCCGTGCAACACCATTGTTGAGTGTAGGGCAATCCATCATGAACTAGAACAAGGGAGGAGGGAGGAGCATGCTGAAGGGAAAGCAACAAGACGTCCGGCTATCGTGCGACTTTATGGTCATGATGATCGCCACTTTTGACACCCAAGGAAATAAATAAGGATATTTATTTAATAATTTACATGACGAAAACATTAAATGCACACTCTAATTCCATATTCGAAGACAACCCATAATGTTTATACAATATTTAAGAAAAAAAGCAAAACCAATGCTAATCTCCCAACCAGTTGAAGTCCCTCGGATACCCTCGTACAATTGAAGATTCTTACATTGTCACTCGGCCTGGATGGCAATACGTAGTTCGCATCACCCGTACCGATAAGATAGCCGGGCGCCTCCCAGCAGTAGGCAGGTTGAACCCCCATGTCCGCCTTTTAAATTCTTGGGTAATCTCTACTGGAAAGTAGCCTACAGATCGAGCTCCCTGTAATTTGCATTTCGCAGAGTTAGCTGGGCGTGCCTGGTCGGTACCTGCGTTTCTTTCAGCCGACGGTCTCACTAATGGTAAAAGTCTTTACCGCCGTTGAAGGGTTTGGCCTCTCGGCATTATCCTCTCCTCGACGCATCGGGCCGTCGCAGGTAATTTTCCCAATTTCTCGCATCCCGCTGTTTCCTCAGTCCCGTAATGGACACCTCCCTCTTGCTCTTCATGGCCCGGCACCGCCTTCCAATTTTGAACTACAGAGTTTCAATCGTGATTTCGCCTTCGCTGGGTGCCGTCGGCTAGCAACTTCGCCGCCAGCTTTTAAGCGCGTTTGGTTATGCGCATCTCCGGTTCGCGATTTTCAGTACGCCGAAGCGCCCGGTCGAAGTTGTATATCGTGGTCAGGATAATGTCCATCCCATCTTAAAATCGTGGGATGCCTTCGAACACAACCGTTGAAGTTTCCATTCCAATAAAAGGGGAAAGATTGCGTACGGTCTAGACACATCCTCCTGGGTAGAACCGCGCGCCCGGAATACCACTAGCAATTTGTTGCGTCCCCTCGTTTCTGTAAGGTCCATAACCCTCGGCGCTTCTGGCACGCGTGCTCTATGGGGTCCTCATCCGGTTCTCCGTAAAATTTTAGGTGGATGGCGGGTTTGGCGATCCTTCGCCGCCAAGGCGGAACCGTTCTCAGGTTGCCTTTACTTTATCATCTCCAAGATGATACTGTGCCATAGAGTCGGGTAAACACCATGTTTTTCAGATCGTATCGAGCTTGTAAGCGCCGGGTATGGTGAACAAGTACCGCGAGGCACCATACCGTAAAAGCGCGGCACTTGAAGAATTAGGTTGGCGCCAGAATCCTGGTATATGGGGCGGTTTTGGCAGTAGTCACTATACATGCTGCGAGCTCAAGTCCTCATTTGCCATGGCGCGGAAGGCGCCAAAGAAAACACACCCTCAAAAGAAACAAGTTCAAAACTAGACTTTTTTTAAAAAAAAAAAACTATATTTTTTAACATAGCAGTATTTTATCTGTTGAACCGTATAAGGTGCCGAGGCCAATCGGCTATGCTTTTGCTGATTCTAAAGTGCAACAATGTCGGTCGGTAGCACCTTTTGTCCTCGGCCCAGGGTGCATGCATCTTTACCCTGAGAAGCGTGCCTCTAGAATTATTTGAGATGTCGAAGATGTTGAACAGTACCTTCATTGAGCTACCACTAAAGGATTCTGACCCATCTAAACTTGGGTCTTCTAATTACAGATTTCCACTAAATCCGCACCTAAACTTACTAAATCTCAAAACAATTTTATTACACAACCCTAGCATAAAGACCGTCCCAGCGAAAGTGGCCCGATCCTAGCTAAACTTAAACTCCCGTAACTACCGGGTCTTGGTTCCAACGGTTTTGTCATATATGATTTCGGTCAACCAAAATCACGGTTCATAAGACCGGCACACGCCCCAACATATAATGGCACCGGACGTGATACACATACGTGGACCCCTCCCCATGGCAATCAACTCGCCATGTGTACCCTCCATCTACCTTGACTACCCGCGATAGTGTATATGACACGTCATTCGTCCATACCTTCAATGATTCTATCAGCGGGAAGCTGAATACAAGGTTACACGCGATAATCATATAATAAATAAATCACTGGTAAAACATCTAATCCAAAATAAATGCAGAAGACACGGTTACATCTACTATATGAAAACATCCCAAAACCCAAGGTTCTGCTCCCCCACCTACCGGGGACGGACACTGACGGGCATAGGTCTCCCGGAGAGGCCAGACTCCACTCCAAGGCATTGGTCGGCAGAGCACTATTGCTGGGGTTGTCCACCCATCCTCCCATTTCTCCCAAGACACTTTTGCCGGATGGTGATCAAGCTATGGCGCCATTGTAGCCCGTCGAGGCATAATCCCAAAGGGAATCACCCGCCGGGACCTCTAGGGTTACATCTCCCGGTCCAGTGAGCAGGTCAGAGGTGTCCCCTTCTAGGAATTCATGATGAATCCATGGATGAGCTAGAGGAGGAGATCCTCGGCTCCCTAGGTGCCGACCTCCCCTAACTTTATCATCAAGTACAAGATGCCCCATTTGGGTCCCACCCTCGTACCCGGGGAGTGTGGGACCCATACCCGGCCCTCACATTGACCGACTATTAGACCTAGCTCACTAAAAGGAGTCCCGTAGCCTTTTATGCTAGAGACGAGACCCACCCCACACTTCATCACTACGGCTATCACGGTGCTTCAATGAGGCCATAGATTTATTTCGGTGGGATCTTGTGCCTGCCCGCCAATTAATGGGTATTCTTGGATCTAATGAAGCATACTAAATAAGCATAGGTTCTGAGAGGTCTCTACCCCCCTTAATCACTGTTTTTTGGAAGAACTACTTGAGATGCTACCAAAGATACATCCGTCCATCACAATACATAATCAAGAGCTAAGAACGGTTCTAACTATCAAACAAGGGTTATTCAAAGAACAAAGATCAACAAAAGAAGCTCCTGGCAGTGACCACAGGAACCCCACATTAACCTATTTACTAACCCGAATTACGACTGGAACCGTTGTCATGTGGAATCTCCATGCTTGAATAGACTGGGCGCTCAACTGCTCCTGCTCCTTGGTTCGATTTGGGGCAAAATTGGGATAGGGATCCAATTTGCTGCCTCAAATTAGCATCCTCATTCTGGCCAATCGAGTTTGGCCAGGTGTCTCTTAACTAATTAATTATTTAGCTTAATTAAGTTAATTAGGCAATTATCCCTTAATTAAACCCTTATTAATTTAGCATAGCTAAATTAACCCTTTGTGGTTAACTCCGCAGGTTACATACCCCCATGATGGCGTATCCTCGGCCCGTGACGTGTCAGTATATTTATACATACACCGTATAAATATGTGGAACGTCACATGTCCCCACATATAGATACCACCAAAGTGTTGCTATCATACCAAGATATAATGTGTTCATCTTTCTCTGTAATATCTCAAACACAAACAATAGGCAAAGTTTGATGCAAACAACCCATAGTGGGAACCAAAACAATCCACTTCCCTACATGATAGTAAGTACGTGACTAGTAATGCATGATATCCTTATCTCTGATTACTTTCAAAACATCCATCTTCCTGTACCTCTGCATTCCATCATATTATCCTGTACATCAGAACATTGAATCATGATAAAGCACAACTAACAACATCTAAAACATTAAAACACTGCACCAGAATGTTGCCTATAATTCTCGTAACACGGCATAACAATTTGAATGCTTTTGAATAATTCTGCATAGAGGTTTATTCCTTTTTAAAAATGGAAAAGAGAAAGCAAAAGAAGACCCTATTACAAAGAGAACGTGGCAATTCTGACATCTTCATGCAATGTTTTTGCACGATGAAGAAGCTTCTTGGGCAAAATTAGTACAACGATGTCCTTGTAGTATAGCAAACCATGTGCAGGACCAACTAGAATATACTTTTTAAGGTTTGAAAATGCTTGTAACAAAGCAAGTCTGTTTCTAAAGTCTTTGTTATGATCAACCATCCACCCCTTCCTCACAGAATTAGTTGTAAGGTGACTCTAATAGGTACGCCTATAGTACCCTCAATTTAGTATACAATTTAAGGATAACGTACACAAAGGTATTAAAGGTTAGCAAGCAACAGACTCAATCTGTTGCCTTAGCTCTGTCCATCTGGTAACAGGACCTGCATCGGAATAGTATTTAACCTAATATCAACTTTTTGCTCATACTGCTAGCAAAACCAGAAAATGCTTTTATTTTACCACTTGAAGCAGAGCACAATCATATAAACTTTAAATCCTAGCTATTATCAATTGACCGCCTGCGAAGCAGAAACTATCAGGCAGACAGAATATATCGGGAGAAAAATGCGAATGAACACATGGTAGAAGCACGAGCCACATATGCCAAAGCAATACTGGATATCAAAAGGAACTGATCAATATCAGAAATTCCATGAACTTAATCCACATCTGTCCAATCTAGTAGCTAAAATTGAATAACAATGGGAGCATTGCCTCTTTTCTTGTCCAGCATGGTCCTGGCTTCAAGCATTATTTGATAGTACACTGGATTGCCAATTTGTTCTCCTAGCATCCTACCAAGGTGCATGGACCCCAGATAAATGGAAGGCATTTCATCTTGGTCAATTTGGGAGTGTCGTAGGCTGCACATTTTCCAAGGCATTTATTCACATGTTCGTAGAGTCATTGTTGTAGCCCTGGCTAAGATACTGATGGATTATGACTTTTCCTCCCTCGGGGAAGAAGTGAGAGACCGTATTTGGATTCAATATCTTCAAATTAATTCTTATCATTAGTCTCCTATGCTGGAGTGAGTACATAATGCTTTAAGCTCGTGTTTCGGGAACCTTGTCTTGTGCTTGCATAGCTAGATGAGATTTGTACATCTTGTAATGTTTAGGTGTGATTAATAAACTTGCTTATCATCCTTCAAAAAGAAAAAAAGCGAGGGAGGGATTAATTTTGACTACCGGAGTGGAAAAAAATAGTGGATGCTTGGTGGGCAAACGGTTGGATAGGCATGGTAGATTAACTTGCCAGATTAAATGAGGGATGCATTGGGTTGCATGTCGTGCCTTGGGTGCTGCAGCTCCTCCCTCATTCATTCATCAGTGATAGAACGGATGGAAGGATTTCGGGCTTGCCATAGCCTTCCCTGCTTCTATTATGTATCTGCATCGACAATAGCCGCATCCAGAGTGATCGGCAGAATAATGACAACAACAGATTTGGAGTGGTTTCTGGCATATTCTAGGCATATATCTAAAATAGGCCAAAAACCCACATGACAGTAGCCAAAAACATACATGACAGTAGCCTAAGTCCGTTATGCTAGAGGATATAAACCCGCCCTTAAGGGTTGTCCCAAGGAAAAAAGTGTAATTAGGCCTAATGGTAATTTCATTTTATTTTAGCGCTCACACGACTTGTTGAAAATGCGAAAGCATGTAGGAGAAACGAATGATCCTTCCGGCAGTTCGCCCTAATGCAACGAGCTTCAATTGCTACGGACTCCCTCGGGTGACGTGCTCTTTTTGTTATATCTCATTTGTTTTGCCTATACTTTTGATTTTTGATTTTAAGCATTCACAGGTTTTTGCAAAGTTCACATAGACAGGGATGGTTATACGAAGCCATTACATCTGCCCAGATTATGCATCAGCAGGGTGTTCCTGTATCAAATGATCTTGCATATCGCCTTGTGGAGGAATGTACCAAATTTCAGGACATCAACCTGAGCAGGCGAGTCTGTTCCTTTTTTTCATCCACCGGATTAGATACAATAGCCTTTTTCGGTGACCATTTGGTCCGTTTACTTACTTCATGTGGTGCCGTGGCTGAAGCAAATGAAGCATTTAACAAGGTCCTAAAACCCAGCCAATATACATGGAATGCAATTATTGCGAGTCATGCTAAGCTTGGCAAAAACGAGCTTGCCATGGAATTGTATGATAAAATGCTGGACGATGGAACAAGGCCAGATAAAGTTATCTTTTTGAGTATTTTAAAAGCTTGTGGCAATGTGGGTATGATAGAACAGGGCAGGCAATTTCACGAGCAGATCATTGAGACTGACCTTCATCCTGATGTTGTCATGGAAAACACAATTCTTGATATGTATTCCAAATGTGGGAACCTAGGGGAAGCTAGAGCCTTGTTTGATAGAGTAGAGAATAAAAGTGTGGTGTCATGGAATGCAATGATTGCAGGATATGTCCAGCATGGTGAAAGTGCTCTTGCCCAAAAATGCTTTGAGAAAATGCAGCTTGAGGGGCTCAAACCAAATGTTTCAACTTGGACTGCTATAATTGCTGGACATGCCCAACAAGGGGAAGGCTGTCTAGCTCTCAAGTGCTTCAACAATATGCAGCACCAGGGTATAAGACCTAACAGGGTCACCTTTTTGAGTATTTTGAAAGCATGTACTTGTATAGGTGCTCTAGAACAGGCGAGGCATATTCATGGCCAGATTATTCAAGCAGGGTTCCAGTCTGACATAGCTCTGGGAAATACCCTTGTTGATTTATATGCAAAATGTGGATACATGGCAGAGGCGCGTGAAGTGTTAAACAATATGGTGAAACGAGATGTCATATCATGGAATGCAATGATTGCAGGGTATGCTCAGTGCAGTAATGCCAGTTCTGCTGGGCAGTGCCTTAGGGATATGCAAGGAGATGGCATTAAGCCAAATGAAGCTTCATTTGCAACAATTCTTGCTGCATGTAGCCATGCAGGATTGGTCGCCGAAGGAAGTAGGTATTTGAAATCAATGAGAGAAGATCATGGCATCATACCAGATTCCCGCCACTATACTTGCATGGTTGATCTTCTTGGCCGTGCAGGGTATCTGAATGAGGCAGAAATTTTGCTTCAAGCATTGCAACCAGAAATTATGGCTTGGACATCTTTGCTTTGTGCCTGCAGGGCATACAACAACGTGGAGATAGGAAAGCAATGCTTTGATCAAATTATGAAACTGGATTCTAGCTGTGCTGGTGCATATGTTGTTATGTCAGGCATCTATTCTGATGCTGGTATGGGAGAAGATGCCAGGATGATAGATGAACTCAGACAGGATTCAGGCGCATGGAAAAAACCTGCAAAAGCATGGATTGAGGTTAATAAAAAGGTTCATGAGTTTATTGTTGGGGATGAAACCCATCCACAAATTGAGGAGATACAGTCAATGTGGGAAACATTGATCACTCGCATGAAAAATGCAGGATATTCCCCAAACATTGAGTTGGTCACAAATTCAACACCAGACTGGGAGAAGGAGGGCGCCTTGTATGGACATTGTGAGAAATTAGCTATTGCCTTTGGTCTTGTAAGTACACCTTCAGGTACAACAATCAGAATCACGAAGAATCTTCGTATGTGCCTGGACTGTCACAATGCAACTAAATTCCTTTCAAAAATTGAAAAGCGAGAGATTATAATACGAGATGCTTATCACATGCATTCCTTTAATGAAGGACTCTGTTCTTGTGGTGCTTAGAGAACCTAGACAATTGCCTTGCACCTATAAAGCATAAACAGATCAAGTTCTAGCCTTTCTGAAAGGAAATGGTGTCTAAAGTCATCTACATCAAAGGATATAGCATCCTTGATCAAGCCAACCATTGCACCTGTATCTTTGAATTTGAATTCTCTATCTCATAAAGGACTGCAATTGATAAACAATCTACTTTCTATGATAATCTTGGTTACAACAAATGACCAAAGCACATTAGAGAGAAAATATACATTTGGAACTCCACTTTCGAAAATTCCAAATATAAATGTCTAGGCTAGATCCTAAAGATCGGGAAGGATGCTGCATATGCTTTTATGCATTTGAGTATGACTTTGCTGGCATAAAATGGTCCATAGCATAATGGGGTCCAGTTTGCGCAGCTCACGATGGGCACTTATGGTTGAAATTACGTTTTCATATATGTCAGAAGTAGTTAACATGTCACAAATGGTGCTAACTTTGATAGAATTAAGAACTAGTGTTTATTATGCTAAATCATGAAGAATATTCTCATACACATAGCAAATTCTGGACTTCTCTTATTTTGGCCATTCGGAGAATCCATGAGAACCTTTTCCTTGTATGTATATAAAAACGGGGTTACTAAACTGTCCCTTTTTACATTCCCCTGTTTGCATTATCCCATACTATCTGGGTTTAATATACCTTTCCAATGACTGGATTTCATAGTAGTGCTCGTCAGACGTCACCAAGCGTTCTGATCTTCGCAGGAACAGAATCCAGCATGAAAATGATGCAGATGATAAGCATCTTTAATGATGATCTCACGCTGTTCAATTTTGGAAATAATTTTTGTTGCGTTATGACAGTCCATGCAGACTCGAAGATTCTTTGTTGCCCTAATAGTTGTACCTGGAGGTGTACAAAGAATCCCATAAGCTATAGCAAACTTCTCACAATGTCCACATAAAGCATCTTCCTTGTCCGCAATTGACATGTTTTGCATCACCAAATCAATTTTTGGAACATATCCTGCATCCCTCATTCGATTGCTTAGCTGTTTCAACATATGGAGGATTGCATCATTCTCTGGGTGTGTCTTCTCCCCCACAATAAATTCATGCACCTTGTCGTTAACTTCTATCCATGCCTTAGCAGGTTTTTTCCATGCCCCTGCACGTTGCCTGAGTTCTTCTATCTCTACAGCATACATCCACATGCCAGCATCGGAGTAAATGCTTGACATGAGGACATAGGCTCCTGCACCATGAAGATCAGATTTTAGAACCTGATCAAAACAGTGCCTCCCTATTTCCACATTACCATATGTCCTGCAGGCAGCTAATAAACATCTCCAACCCAAAACATCTGCCTCAAAGTTCTCTAATAAATTTGAAGCTTCAACCAAACGTCCAGTACGACCTAGAAGATCAACCATGCAGGTATAATGACGGGCATCTGGAATAATATCATAGTCTTCTCTCATTGACTGGAGATACTTCAATGCTTCATCAAGGCGTGCCGCATGACTGCAACCAGCCAGAATAGTAGCAAAAGTCACATCATTTGGCTCGATTCCTTCTTGTTGCATTTCTTTGAGATAATAACCAACCAAAGTAACATGTCCTGATTGAGCATATCCTCCAAGCATTGCATTCCATGAGACCACATTGTGATTTGGTAGTTCATCAAAAACTCTTCGAGCCTCTTCAATGTCTCCGCACTTAGCATACATGTCCACAAGGGTACTGCCCACAACAATATCAGATTGAAGGCCACTCTCAATAATCTGCTTATGGATGTGCTTACCCTGTTTTATAGCGCCTATTGAACTGCAGGCCTTTAGAATACTTAAAAATGCAACTTTATCTGGCAATATGCCATCATGCTGCATGTTTTCATAACATTTCAAAGCAAGAAAACCTTCACCATGCTGAGCATACCCTGATATCATTGCACCCCATGTTACCACATTTCGACTTAAGAGTTTATCAAAAATAAAAAATGCCTTCCCCAAATCACCACATTTAGCATACATATCAACAAGTGTACTCCCTAGAACAATGTCAGAGTCCAGCCCATTATGAATGATTTGATCATGGATGCACCTGCCTCTCTCCATGGCATTTATGCTTCCACAAGCCTTTAAGGTACTCAAAAATGCCACTTTATCTGGTTTTACACCCTCATAATGCATGTTTTCAAAACATTCTAAGGCAAGGAAGCCCTTACCCTGCTGGACGTATCCTGCTATCATTGCACCCCATGTCACAACATCTCGACTTGGCAACCTGTTGAAGACTCTAAAAGCTTCTTCTAAATTCCCACATTTAGCATATGTATCCACAAGGGTATTGCCTACAAAAATGTTCGATTGGAGCCCATTTTCAATGGCTTCCTGATGAAATTGTCTGCCAAGTTCCATCGAACCTGTAATTGTGCATGCTTTCAAAATGCTCAAAAATGTAAACCTGTCTGGCTTTATGCCCTGATGCTGCATTTGATCATACAGGTGAAGGGCAAGGGTACTCTCGCCAAATTTTGCATGCGCAGAAAGGATTGCATTCCATGTGTAATGGCTTGGCGTTGCGACCTTGCTGAATGATTGATTTGCTTCAGCCAAACTTCCACAAGAAGCAAAAAAACGAATAAGATGATCAGCAAAGACACCAGCTGAATCAAAACCACTGCAAACCATCAAGGAGTTAACACGCCTACCAAGTTCTAAGTTTTTCTGTTTTTCACATTGATCCACTAAGTGGTATGCAAGATCCCTGGACATCGGCATTCCTTGGATGAGCAAACCCTCTGTAGAATGGAGGGCCTCAGCTAACCATCCCACTTTGCTGGAAACATGAACATGCCTGCTCATACTGGAGGCCAGGAACCTTAGACTTTATCAAGCATGATCATGAAATACGTCCATACCTGAAGGAGTGATTAAAGAGTGAATCCTGCCATGGAGATGATGCTAGCAGTGCCATGGAAGCTTGGTTGATACTGTATATGTCGGAACTGGAAGGCCCGCGTATTCGTTCAAAAATGCACTTTACCATTGTGCCTGTGTTCGTCAGGCAATGGGCACCTGCCAAAGCCATCACATTTTTGGATTCTGTTTATGTCTGGGTTTGTGGGGTAGAATATTCTATGATATTCAGAAATTTGTAGAATGGGAACCGAGATCTAGAAACAACATGGAAACTGGCTCGCTTATTTATCCTTCGGAATGGAAATTGACATGCTGATTCCGCTCAAGAGGTCATCAACATGTAAGGGTCTGGTCACATGAAGTTGTTGACATGGAAGAATCCATGTCAATCGTCTAAATCGGAAGGGTCACATGCATCCAAATGATAGGAACAAAGCCCTATTGATAGGGATTGCTTCCCTGGGCTCCTACCTTCGGTTGAATGGATTCCTATCAACAAGAATCCGTTCCATTTCAACACGTGGCTTGTATTTTTTCTAGCACCGCAGATTTTGAAATCTCTTGCTGCGTGAAAGAAGGAAGATGGCTCTGCGGTTCATATCCTGTCGACAGCTTTATGTGACCCAGCACAAAAAAACAGGTTCTTGTCAACAGGAAATGATCCCTGTCAACAGCTTCATGTGATCCGACCCTAATCCGAAGGTAAATCATCTGCGATCCAGTTACCATATTGTGGCGGCCTAGAATTGGGTCGCTGATTCTAGGACCCGCTCCTGGCTCCCGCCGGTCGCGGGACCCCTGGAATCCGCTCCCCAGTTTCCATGCCGCCATACTTCTTGCCATGTGGCAAGGTCTACCTTGCCCTTAAACTCGCCCCTTAACACATTAGATTATGTGAATAAAAGCTGAATTGTAACATATATGACAGAATGACATAAGGACAAGCCATGGGCTGTTGTCTGATTAATAGTTATTATAGCTATTATATTAAGATATTATTTTTGATCAAGGGCATAGAAGGTACATAAGATGAAAGGCGATAAGCCAAGAAACACCAATGTACGTTTTGGCCCTTGCATCATTACCAAGAACTAGAAACGCTTGCCCGGCGATGCCGGGCATTAGTCATGGCGCATGGAATAGTATATATTGCGGAATGCATAGAGTGAATGAAATGCATACGTTGGACTCGGATTGCATGTATAGATGGAATGGAATATGTAGATATGTTTCTATGCATGCAGGCATTTTTTATTTACTCGTAGGACTTTGTTTTTGAAAATGATCTACACCCATGTGATAGAATTTGTGTGTGTATGAGATACGTTTGCATATGTGTTAGATGTAGATGGATGTGCATGGAATCATGAACTGGCTATCATACTTTAGGGTGTGGAGACTCATTTATGTCAATGGAAGAATAAATAACACTGAAAATGATACAACTTTATAAGTCATTGTGCATGCCATAACTCTATGTGTCATCATTGAGCATAAATAAATACTATTATAGATATAAAAGGTCACATTGAACTAATTCATATTTTGCTCAAGAAATCCCTTAGGGTTGTTATCATTGAGCATAAATAAATACTATTATAGATATAAAAGGTCACATTGAACTAATTCATATTTTTTTGTTGAAGGACGTCAGACTTTATTCAATCAAAGAGTCAAATACAAGTATAAATGCAGAGACAGGAATAAAATCCCTTAGGGTTGGTATTCGACGACGACATTCGACGATGACTTTAAGACATAGACTAATAAAACATCCAAATGATTTTGCCATGTCATAAATTTGCCATTTTCGTGTATACCAGCCGTGTGGAAGTTAAAATAAAATACCAATGTGGTGTTGCTCAAGACCTTTAAGGACATCAAATATTGGCTGGCTCTAAAGAGAATGATAAAAATGCCCGTTGCTGAGATGTCGTCACGTGGATATCAATTTGTTTTTTCCATGTCCTTTCTCTTCGTGGACCTTCTATATTAGAACCAAATGTTTAAGGTGTATGCGTTCGTTTCATTGGCATTTATTATTGTATTTCCACCAGCTTTAGCATTTATATCACCAGTTAGATAACCTCCCATGGCCTAATTCAAATTATATCATTCATCTATCATTGGACTGCAGGCGTTTTTTTTTACTACTTTAGGAATACCTTCACATCCAAAATATCAAGGACCAAGTTTCTGAAGACAACCCGTTCTTAATATGGAATAAAAGAATAAAATGGTGCAAATCCAATACTTTCGTCATGAAGATAACATTGTGTGCTTTGTGAACTGTAAAGCAAAGTGAGTGCCATTACACAAAGAGTCCCCTGTAAGTACTTCAAAACATTCAAAGAGAGAAAGAGCTCCAGGCCTTGAGAATCTAGCAACGCTGTTACTCTAGTTCTTGATAAACATGCATGTCAATCAAAGAATTACTAACAAATGCTAATTATCAGAATTTAAATGACATGATTTTATCTGTCATGAATAGTAAGTTGTGGATAATGTCTTTCTGCTAGCTAACTACAGAAGAGCTCTTGTCAAAGAAGAAATGTTTTCGAGAGGTACTTGATAGCTTCCAAATCGTTGTCTTGAAATAATTGCAGCGGTGCTTGATGCTAAGGCTGGAAAGGAGAAGAAAGACCCAGCATTGGCGGATGGTTCAGTTTGCTTACCTAGTCTGTATGTAAATTGCAAAAGCCCTTAAAATCTTGCTTCTTCCTCATCAAATAACCAAAGATGCCTCTCCTTGACCTGCTGCATATCGAGATGCAGACAAAACTGTTGCGTTACAACTACAAAATTAGAAGCTATAGAAGAACGAACCGAAACTGGTATCCCTTCCAATTTTCCTAATGTAGATAGCATGGGAACATGTAATTAGTTGTGAAGCTCCATCTACTTGCGTAGACGTACCATTGGCCATGTATAAGAACCTGTGCATAAGATTCAATAGAAAAAAAAAATGACCAATTCGTAAGAAGAAAAGCTAAGACAGATTTAGGAAACATTTCTAATTTCCTTACCGATTTGAGGTAAAATGGCATAGCTCAATTTGTCTTAACCCTGATCTCTGCCATGCAGCATGTGCTTCATGTTGTCTTTGGTTCCAGGTACATACAATAAAGCCTGAAGTGATTCAGCTGGGTTTGATGATGCTAACACCTGTTAGGAAACCCTAGAGACATTAGATGCTTTATCCAACAAAATATAAAACCTAGTATGGCCAAATGCCTATTAACTATTCATTTTCAATTGCATGATTGAACCACATGCAACACACCTAATTTCATAGAATGGTCAAATTCCTGCAGAAATGCAAATAAATAAGAATCATATATAAATATTTGCAATGACAGCAAGATTTGCTACAAAAGTTATAAACAAAAGAATAAAGCTGCCACAGAAGTCACCAAATCCATGCAAACATTGAAGGAGCTGATTTTTCAGGTTGATTCTTAGGAGATGAAAGCATGAGAGAGATCGGAACTGGCTGACTGCGAATTTCCAGAGCCACACTTTGAGATAAATATTTCACGTTATTATTTAAACACAATCAGACTCACGTTCAATATAGGCTTGAAGAGCTTGGGCAGAGTTGCTTGGCATTTTACAGTAAACATGGAGACAAAAGATGCTTGACATGATGCAACAATGTTGAGAGGCTCTCTCAACATGATGAAATGACAAAGCTTTACTGATTTTTACGGGAACTTCAACAGGGTTGTTTGGAAATCTACAGTAAACCTGAGAGACCGAGAGAACTCCAGTCTGTGCAGCTATCAGTCAAAACCATGCTATGTGACCAATTGCACAAAATGAGCAAAAAAAATGCTATTTCTTATGACAATATACCAACACACCTGTAGCGCACTTTGTGAGATCATCCTTGGCGTTGCCTTCTGCATTTCCAAAATGATGCTTCCAGAATGCCCTAAATTGATTTGATGGAACTGGAAGCCTAGTTGTGATCAGGGTATCAAGGTTTGTGCCATCGACAATTCTTTCGGTTAGCAGCGGTTGCTTCGATTGAGTAGAAAACATTTTTCCAGGATTCTATACAATAGGCAAGAAAAAAAAAAATAAATTATCTAAACACTCCTAATAGTAAACGTTCGATAAAAATGACAATATTCATCACCTGGCACAGCATCTGCAACCTTGATTTCCGTGAAGAATCATAAATATTTTGGGTTTACAACATAATATGGCCCAACCCTGATCAAAGCGTATTTCATTTTACATGCTCCTTAGTGATGTCATGGCAACTGTATAAAATAATGGACGATTGAGAAATAACCACAGCAAACAGTAGTGCCAATGCATTGAACCTCGTGGAAGATAGCCTCTCTTTTTTCTTTTAAAATATGCTTAAACCATTTTACAATCCCCTTAATAGAAGTACACGTTTTTAAGTACAGACAGCTAATTGGTTGCACATTGTAGATGTCAAGAAGAAACCAAATGGGGCGCATACCTATTCTACACATTCTAGAATTATCTTTTACTGCATACCTCTTCTACACATTCTATAAATCATGCTTATGAACATGTACATCATTCGATTGTTTTACATACAAAAATGTATAATTCTCCTGGGCATGTCTACGCAATCATGCCTTATGCAGAAAACAGATGTTCTGTCTTATCATTATGTACCTCGGTTATGAATGAAAGGCCTGCTGCAATGAAGTGTGGGCATATGCCAACTTATCAACACATGCAAAGATCAGTCTGCAAAAGCCCTGCAAAAATAGGAGTTAATCTCCTCTGAATGTCATGCTTGCACAACAAAGGTAAAAACATGCTCCGGAGATATTTGCATCATCATGCTTAAAAAACACGCAGAAAACACAGCAGAAAATACAGCATCTCTATGTTGCATCTCTATGTTGTTGCAATAACAAATAGACTATTGTGTCTTATCATAATGGACAAATGATGGATTATGGACAAATGATGGATAATGAAGACATGTACCTCGGTTATGAATGAAGGAGTGTGGGCATATGCAAACTTATCAACACATGCAAAGATCGGGTAGAAAAAGCCCCGGTAAATAGGAGTAAAGGAACAAGTAAAAGCCACCTCCAAAAGCCCCGCGAAAAATAGGATGCAAAAACAAGAAATGATAATGCACAAAAGACAAAGCCATAAACTTCAATGCAATTGCACCGGTTAGCTTAGAAAGCGTAATATATGCTTTTTTGTCATGTGGGTCGGTCTTGTCTAATTTTTCCGATAACGCCTCGGTCTAACAAATAGGAGTTTATGGGAATTTTATAGCCCTTCCGATGAGCATAAATGGATAAAACATGAGAATATAATATGTTCATTACCATGTATGATGCATTAAATGAGGAAACCTGTCATGGAGATGAAGTCGTCACGGCCATCTATAATGGACAATGATAAGTAATCTAAAAGCGCCTAAGGTACATTCGGGAGAAGTTTGAAAAATCCTAAATGAACCGGTCCAAATCCAAACTTTAGGCTGATGGCATAAATGGGCACTCTGATCCACACTACCAGAAAACTTCTTTATCCCCGTTGCACCTCTATTTGATTCTCGAATTCATATTGCTCGATGATAAATTCAAGAACAAAAGCTAAGTTTTACAATCGGAGGTCAAGGTTATGGTAGAATTCTTGCCTAAATTGGCCCCATTTGATGGTCGGATTCTATGCTACCCTTGCATTGGAAAAAGACAAAGAAGAAAAACATTGTTTCAAGAACAAACGCAACCTATTTGCAAAGCATAGAGAATGCATGAGTTTTTAATCAATCACTTTTTGCTTACAAATACGACCTCCGTGAGAGAGCCCTAATCCGCCATACCTTAGAGACTCTTCAATGTCATGCTTAACAACAGTAGAAAACATGCTCCAGAGATCTGAATGGCACTTACCTGGGTGGCGAAGCTGGTAGTGAGAACAAAGGCCACTTCTAGATGAAACCTTCACAAAAATAAAGATAAGTGAGGAAATGTGGATGCAAAAAAACAGTAAATGATAATGCACAAAGCTACAAAGCCATAAACTTCTGAGCATCTTCCGAGCATCAGCAAAAAAATTTCGTCAAAGATTATTCAAATAGGGCAGAGATATTTGCATCAACATGCTTAAAACACAGCTGAAGACATCCTTAAAGGCTGAAATTTATCTGGGCGAGGCTGAAATTTATCTGGCTGAAGATTGGCAACACCGTTATCAGACCCAAGCAGCAGAAATCCGAAACCCAACCTTCATTCTTACCGTGAAGAAGAAAGACAATGAACTCCAGAAGAAAGACAATGAACTGGCTCCAGAAGAAACACAATGAACTCCAAAACCGTGGAAGTAAACCCGAAAAGAAAAGGAAGAATAGTTCACTTAATCCGGACTTTGTAAGCATGGCAACAACTCAACTTGTAAGCATGGAAAGAATGGAAGAAAAGGAAACGAAATGGAAGAATAGCTCACCTTTTAAATGAGAGCTGAGGCGGAAATGAGAGCCGAGGTGCCGGAAAATGAGAGTGAGGCCAAGATGGAACGGAGGAGCAATTTTGTATAGGCTGGCAATTCAAATTTGCCATTCTATCTCATTCAATTCGCCTTTCTTCGCCGAGATCTGAGGCATTCAATTTGCCCAACTCAAGGCCCCGCAAGGGGATGCAAAGCGGAAGGAACGCCGCATGCGGCGTAAGATGCGGCGTTCCCTTTGGCACGGAACCCAACACCTTACGAAAATAAAAAAGAAGATATTGCTAATGTTTGCTTGTTTGGCTGTAGGTACGGTGTTTCTTCTCCGTTTGTGTTCTTTATGTCCCAAGATCGAGATTAATATCCGGAAGAAACATGGTTTACATAGCAGCAGGGGATCCTGAAGTTTATATCAGTTAACTTGCATGAAACAGGTTTTATAGTAATAGTTTAAACAATGGTAAAGATACTTGGCTATTTTCTAAGGCTTACTATGGATGTACAACTAGAGTAAGTGGTCTAGCAGGAAAATTTAAATGACAAAATGATATCAGTCATGTTTTTGCAAAACAGTTTGTATTATGAATGATCAGCAAATATATAATGGTTTTGAAACATGAAAAATCTCAAAAGATGATTTCTAAAAATGTTATTGGTGTAATAGCCGTGCATTTAATACAGATGCTAGAGCTAGAATGTTAAATTCCATCTCTTGCATGAAGAGGAAGTGGTTAAAGCTTAGCATAAAAGATCCATGTCCTGATATGAATATCAGCGAATGCAATATTAAGTAGACCATGGAACCTTTCCATAAATGCTGGAACAGTAAATATACAGTTATTGGCCTTGTAAATAGATGGTCTAATTCACATAATGGTAAAGAAGATGAGACTTAAATGTGACTAAAATTAATGACATTTTGAGGTTAATGGATGGGATAAAATATGTATATTTGTAAAATGAGAGCAGTATGGGCCGAAATAGGGGAAGGCGATGCCGGGGGCATCCTGCGCTGGAATTGTAGGTAAGCTATGAGGTTTTCAGTGCTGGAAAGAATGATTGGCTCCCGAGGGAAGGTTGGCAGAGGGGAGTGGCTTGGCAGTTTGTAGTGGCTCAGGGAGGTGTTTTGGGCTTGCACATAGTAGATCAATGCTTTCCCTCCTTAGTTTTGCCAACAACAATTCTTAGTTTTACCAGCAGCATCGAGTCTGAGATGGGATTGCCAGTGTTAGAATTTGCTGCTTGTCTGCTTCGCAGGTAGAACAATTTCTGTGCATATTCAATAAGGAATATATCCCTGATTCCAGCTATGTGGCATGTAGATTGGTCGAAGACTCCTCAGGTGTGCTCTGTGATTGCTTGATGGTGGAATGGTTTCTTCTCGAGCCCGTATTTTTTGTGCTACATATTCTAAACGAGGTGCACCCTGGACTATCACAGTCGTCGGATTCATCGATCCTACGACCTAGATCGTGTGTTGGGGCCTCTGGGCACCTTTCGTTTTGCTTATAGTCATTTATGATTGGAGGCGCCTATGATTTTGAAATATGAAATACGATTTCGCCTAAGGTTTTGAGGGAATATCGAACCTCTATACGGCTTTGCCTAAGATTTTAGAATATGAAATACGGAGGCTCGAACCTCAATCAAAATAACTCAATATCCTAATAAGACTACTTTAACCAATATATCTAGTAAGCTAATGTGATTATTTTTTATCTTGAATCTATGTTTTTTTTTATAACAACCCATTCAATTGTTTTAGGGATATATGGTCTATCTACTTACTTAAAATGTTTCTTGGGTTTTTTGCTTATGCCAGTGTGCCCTTTTCCGGCGTTACTTTTGGAAGCAAAAAATGCATTTTCTGGCCTACTCACTTCTTCCGGCAATTTTTCCCTCTCAAACTACATTTTCGCAACGCCCGAGCAGCTCGGGGCGGTGGACCATTGTGGCCGGTTGGGTTGGGTTTACATTACGGCAATGCAAATTGCCTTGCTTAGGTTTTAGGATCTCAGCATTTCTCTATTGCCTTTCTTGGATGGATTACTTCAGGAATCCGACATTTCCGGAAGAGCAGATCTTTGTCTTCGACCTCTTGCTAAGTTCTTATACTTACCTAGGTTGCTTGACAAGTTGTCATTTTCATCAAATGCATAATTCGGTTCTGGGTTTCGTTTCCATATTTCTTTATGCGTCCTGTCGTTCCATGTCTTTTGTGCTCACGTGTTAGAATATGTTCAAGACTTGGACTGTTAAATAAATCTTGAAATGCATGATGTTTCTACATGTGAGCAATTTTTGTAGTTCTTGGTTTTGTTTTACCAGTCATCAATGCGTATAGGATAATAAGTTTACATATCTGGCGGATAACTAATTGTGTTTATCATGTTTGCTAACCATCTTTCTTCTTTGCTGCAAGTATTACAGATTTGCATACAATATGGATATGTCATCTTCTTTAGTTATATCCTCAAGTTGGAGATTCATTTCAGGGGTTTTGAAGTCAATAAGGACATGTTGTCTTGAGAGATAAGTCTCGTCTTTTGAAGCAGGTAAAGAAATAATAATTGCGAATAACGTTTTCTGTTTAGGGGGGGTTAAGCCTTTAGATTTTGTTTTGTATCTATATAAGCTGCTGTTACATTCACTTCTGACATCATTTTATTGCAGGGATCTCATGTTTCAATTCCAACTGTGAAACCACATACGAATAATCTCTTTTTCGTATTCCTTATGGCAAGATTCTTTGTCTGTATTTCATGCAAAGTAAGGAAGATCACAGATGATGCTTTGTTATGATTATGTCATTGTAATGTAGCAGAATAAGAAAGAGAAAGAGACAAACAGGTGTAGTGCATTTGCAACATGCCAGCAGAAATCAGGGTTTGGAGATGCCTCTTAACCTTCAGTAAGTCCATACATTCTACCCATAAATTATTTCAAGCTAACCCTGTTATGGAAAGAACGACCAGCAGGTTGGATCAACCAACAAAGATCAGTCGCATCCTTTTTGTCTAATAATCATTTTTTTGTGTTATAGTTGCTATGTCATGTTTTGTGACCATTAGCAGAGCACATTCAAGGACTCTCTTCATCTATGGCTGCGCCTCTGACATGTTTCTCATCGAAGGTCTCATCTACCTTCTACGTTATAACCTACCGAGTAGGTTCTAAAATCTTTTATCTGTGGTCTTTTGTTATACCTTTTTTTTTTTGAAGGCAAGATATTTTTATTTTTATTAATAGTATGTAATAAATACATTTATTTAAGGCTCCCAGAAGCCAGATAGCCTAAACCTGTCAACACGGGTGCTCAAAAGCCCAAGTGTGGAGATAGAAAAACAAACATCATTCGAAGTTCATCAAAAGAAAATATCCCATGATGTATGAAGATCGCCATTGAAAAACCTCCAAAAATCTTGGTAGACAAAAGTAGAGGTGAAGGGGTGTCTTCCCATCGTTAACTTGGCCCCAAACCCACATCTGCAAAAAGGATACCACAGAGGAGGTCGCTTACTCTTTTCCTGCTGTACTAGGAGATAAGTTGTCTCACCGTCTTCTCCAAATGCCGATGCCTTCTAGAGGCCTCCCCTTTGGGGTCCCCAAAGGGTGGTCTACTACTTCTGTCTCTACTTTTAGTCACCGCTTGGGCATCATCATCATTATACTCAACCAACCAAAGAAAACCCGATAAGCAAAGAATGAATGCATTTGGCCCTCCCCGATCCATATGCCTCTGGATTTTCCCTTAAGCATGGCCTTCTTTCATGATACTTGCCTCTGCAACCACACCCTTCTTCTTGCTGGGATAGAAGTGAGCCAACATGAAAAGCCAAACTCTTTCCAAGATTCCAATATTAAGGTTTTCAAAATATGTTAGACTCAACACCAAGCGAAGCAATGTACCACACTCAACGCCTTCCAAGACCTCACCAACACCCGAGCTAAGGCAACTGTTTCTTGTAAGTCACTTTGCACACCTTAAGCATCCACCATCTACCGAAAAGTTTCATTAAGAAACAACACGACTGCTCTCAACCTCGGTAAATCATTGCAAAATAAAAGTGCCTAAGATCTCTAGAATTTGAATAAGTCTTGAGCACCAATCTCTCAATGACCAGCCCAAATAAGAAGAAGTGTGCCATACCCCAAGTTAAGCGTTACCTTAGAAGCGACAAGGATAGAGAGACCACACACTCAAGTTCGTTGCATGCTCCAACCCGATCCCAGATGCCTTACCATGTCGCCTAAGAAAGGCGGATTTCTTTTTCATGTTAATAAACTGAGGAAACTCAACTAGGTGCTATGGCATAAACACCTCCCCAAGATAGGAGCTAGAACCCAAGAAAGCCTCGAAGCCCCCAAATTGCAGTGAGTGCAATAAATTTCCTTACTGCAAGTGAGTGCGCCTTTCTATCTATCGAAGCCGACGAAAAAGAACTAGCCAAGCAACCCACTAAAGAGAAGGATGTAAATCGTACCATAAAACCCTTGTTGGAATCTCCTCCAGTCGCACCAACCGAGCAGGAAAGATTGATGCAGAATGGCGACTCCACATCTGATTTGATCACAGAAGAACAGGCAAGAAGGCTTTCTAACCTCAGGTCTTGTGCTGGACATGAATCTTTAGAAGTTTAGGCGAACACCTAAGATGCCTTTGCTACAAAAACTTGAAGCTGCATCCACCTTCAGAAAATCTGCAAAGAAACCATCAAATGAAGAAGCCAGTAGCCAGGTTTTCCACTGGCTACTCATCCAGCAGCCGAGATGCACGAAACGACACTCCAAGGGATCGGGCGGCTGCCTGCCGCCGCCCTAGCCGCTCCTAAACCCTAGCATCTTGCCCAGAATCTTGTTATACCTTTACATTGCCTACGGCATCAATTCTCATATATTTTGCCAACTCAATGACTATTAGCAGCAAAAGGCAGTGGTTAAATTGAATTTAGAAGCACAAACCATGTGCCGTGGTGCTTAGTTCTGAGGCAATATATCCTGTCAAATCTTTTCTTACATTTTAAAATGCTTGAAGAGTACTTGCTTGCTCAATTATGACTATAATCTAGATGCATCAGATTAGTCTACTTCTTTAGTGATGAATTTTTTGAGTAGTCTAATTTTTTCCTATATCTGTGCTACAGAAGATGCATGTGGGTCCTATGTTGCAACTACAAGTGAGGTTGCACAAAAAGAGATTCATCAGATTGATGCCATAGAACTTCACGCAAGCAACACAGGGTCGATAATGATTTCAAAAGGTATACTCTCAGTTAAAGTAACTAATATGTATGTACGTACTTTATTTGTAAAGTGATTGAATACAAATATTTCTATCACATTGTTGAGCAGAATCTCGCTTTATATCCTTTTCGTTAATTTTACATCTTCTATTCATAATTTAACATGTGTTTTATAATCACATTAATCACATTAACATTAATGTTCCAAACTTAGCTAATGTTTATTCAATTCAATAATGTTTATTCAATAAACATTAAAAGTTGCACCCCTAGGGCCAACTTTGCTAGCCCCGGAATGTCCCCATAGCCCAATTATGAGCTTATGGTCCATCATATAGCCACTATGCCCTAGGAATGCTATTGATGGTACTGCGTCTTTCATCTGTGTTGGGCAAAGTCCTGGGAACTCCATACCCTATCCGGTGAGGTGGCATTTTTACCGCTTCAACTCAAATTGTTGTCGGATCGCCCTCGGTCCATTTTTTTAATAAAGCGGAATATTTCGTTTCTATTGTCAAGAAACGGAATTTGCCATCAGACCATTGCGGTAATTTCCGATTTTGGCGATTCACGGGAACGAAAAGGAAGTACAGAACAATTACAAGAACAAGAATGACAAAATCATTTCCCGCTTCTTCTCTCCAGAGGCGATGGGCTTGCCCAGGTGGGCCGACTCCATTTTAGGCATACTGCTGCCGGGATCGTAAATCTTTCTAGAGATACCTTCCTCTGAGAACCTCTTGATCAATGTTTATGGTAGATGTTCTTACATCCAGTGCTAGAGCCGTGTTTAATAGAATAGAAAAAAAAGAATGTTTACTCCCCGGAAGCTCAAGATCTAGCTTTTTGTCTTCAAAAACGGACATGGTAAGGAAAGTGGACATGGTAAGGAGGCTCTCATTATTTTTTGAAGGCATAAATTTGGATGGAATAGAACCCCACAATTTTACATTTGCAAATCTTTTCTCTGCCTGCGCTAATCTTCAGGCACACGGAGAAGGTAAGCTGGTCCATGCCTTAGTAAATATTAATAAGTTAGATATGGACATTCTGGATATAATTGCTTTTATATTGTAACAGGACAGAGGACAGGATGTCAAAACAGGTTAGCATTTTTGCTATGCGAGGATTTAGAAAAGATCAAGCATCCTGTTCAAGTTCCTGTTCTAAACAGCAACAGCAGGAAGTTTCCGGCTGAATTTTTCCATTTCCTATTGAGACTAACATTAGCAGGAAATTTTCCTATAGGGCCATCGGACTTTGCCCAACACTGGTGCTCATGGATATTTGTCAGGAGTCCGTAAAAACGGTTACCCCTGGAAGCACGTGTAACATATTCTAAACAAAAGCTTAGTCACCGTATAGGGGAATGTCACTTTTGTTGACATTGTCGACGTTGACATGCGGGAATGTCAACAAAAGTGACATTACCCTCATATCCAGTTACACCTAAGATTTCATTATGCGGGCCATCTAGCTGTTAGGATTAGTTTGATGAAGTTTGAGAACATTTGGACGATCTGTGGAAACATTCTTGCTCTGTTTCAGGATGTTTGGATGATATGTAGGCCGTTTTTGTTGGCGCCATACCCGATTTCCCTGTTTCTGATGGCGCCATTGCTGTGTTTGATGAAGTTCTAAGTGTGTGACAGAGTTCTGGAAGATTGAGGAACTTTTTTTTGCTTGCATGTTGGTTTCTTGCTTCGAGATGTGTGCACCGCGAAATTGGGAGATAATCCCCCTTAGGGTTTCTGTTTAGATCATTCTGGTGACTCTTTGTTTTTCACATCTGATGCTTGTTGCAAGATTTGGAGTGCAAGGGTTCTCTATTTCTGGATTTGGGGCGCAAGGCTTCTCTATTTTGGATTTGGTAGCTTTGCTTGGATAAATCTTGCTCATTTTATCATAACTTTCAAGAATTAAAAAAAAAAAGATTCAAGAATCAAGATTTTGAAGTATTTTGCTCTGTAGTTCCATTTGCAGAAAATGTAAAGCAGGGCTTGCCTGCCTCTTGTAGTTCAACTGCTCCTAATTGGAATTGCTTACGAAGCTCATGAAGCTCACTAAGCTCAAGAAACTCACGAAGCTCAAGAAACTCACGAAGCTCAGGATGCTTTCCATCCAGCTCTTTTTCTATTACCCAAAATGTTTCACGAATTTTTGCACGAAGTTCTTCTTCTCTTACCCAAAATGTCAATAAGTGTTCTTTCACACGCCACAAGTCGAGTGTAATACATTCGAAGGTGGGCCGAGAATGGGGGTCTTCACTCCAACATTGCTGTATCAAATCCTTCAGCGCCTTTGGAATACCTTTTGGTAAGACAGGCCTTTCCATTTTATTTAAACGTTCCTTTAAGGCTTTCGGTTCAACAATGGGACTTAAAAATGGCATTTTTCCTGTAAGAATCTCTGTGCAAGTCATAGCAAAGCTATACACATCTACACTTTCTGTGTAAGCCCCTTCAAAATCACAAACTGAAACCATTTCGGGGGCCATATAATTCAATGTACCTTTATTCAACGTATGTCGTGCATCTGCATCCTTCAAATTATTCTTGGAAATGCCAAAATCTGCAATCTTGACAGACATATGTGGTGTAGGACTCACCAAGATATTTGATGGCTTTAAATCTCGATAAATCACCTCATTGGCATGCAGGTAGCTCATCCCTTTTGAGATTTTTATCATGATATCGATCTTTTGTAGCATAGAAATCGAATGCCATGATTTTTTGATGAACTTCTGGAGATCTGTCTCCATGAGCTCCAATATAAAGCTCTTATTGCCAGTTGACTTGTTATCAAAATACCCAAGCAGGCGGAGTACATGAGGTGAACCATGCGCCTGTAGCTTTGCTTGCAATTCCAACTCTGTCTTAACCGATGGATCACTTTCACAGTTGTCATTCTGAAATATCTCTTTGACAGCCACTTCTTTCCCGCGTAACTTTGCCTTATACACAAACGAAAATGATCCCCTTCCCAAGTCATCTACGCCTATCTTCTTTACATCGTTCCCATCAATTTCTTTTGGCAAATTTTTTAAAGCAGTAGAACACACACAAGTAGAACGATGGAGTATCCATAAGAGAGCAAAATCGTGCTGCACTTTCTGTTTAAGAGCTTCAATAAGATCACTGGTTGCGGATATGCTATTAAACATTTGCAAATACCTTTCTGCATTCTCAATAATATCGCAAACCTCACCGCAGCTTATATCTGCTTTCTTATCTTTTAAGAGCGCATTGGCGACTATCAAAACATCATGCAACTTCTTACAAAACACAAAATAGTACAAGGATGTGTATCTTAACTGCTCTGTAGACAACATCATAATCCGCCGCCAATAGGGCACGTAGTGGCCAATAAAACCTCCAAGTGATTCTAGACATTGAATTTCTGACTTACACGCTAATTTCTCAAGCTCTCGTGCCGCATTCAACAGCCTTCCCAGAATAGTGTTATCAAAATGCTCCGCCATGGATGAATGCCGCTCTAGGAATGAATGGCAGAAGTTTTGAGAGGCCACCCATGCAACAAAAATACAAAAGCAAATCATGACTATTCTTACAAGCAAAACGGAAGTTGGGTCTCCATTTTTGTTTGAAGATTAATATGGTGATGCCATGTGGCATCGCCTCCAATCCGGAATGGAAGTTGGGTTCAACATTCCGTCTGCATGATTTCTGACCGGTTCTTACAGGTTGCATCCCCTGTTTTCCCTTCTTCGCATGGCCTTCTTCTGCAAGCCTTCTTCTGCTCTCACAGATGCTCATCGCTCACAGATGCATGGCCTTCTTCTGCTCACAGATGCATGGCCTTCTTCTGCTCTCACAGATGCTCATCGCTATGGCTATGGCTCCCGCAGATGCTCAGATGCCAGAAAGAATGATCAGATGCTTAAGAAATAGAAGGGGCAACAGAAGCCTAAAGATCCTTAAGCTTCAAAAATCCGGCCAGAAGCTACCAATATCTGGTCTTAAGATGCTTTAAGCTTCAACGATCCAGCGTTTTAAGCTTCAAAAAATCCTTGATTCGCAGAAATCTAGCCTCAAGCTTCAGAAATCCCGTCTTAAGCTTCAAAAAGTTATGCCTTAAGCTTCAAAAATCCTGCCTTAAGCTTCAAAGACGCTCAAGAAAACCTCCGCGCCATAGCCGACCTCCAAAACAGGAAAAAAAATCGTTAAAAAGGACGAATGGATCCCCAACTTCCGTTTTGTTGGGGAATGAAACAGGGTCCCCCTTTCCGGTTTGGAAGGGACCCGCTCCCGGCTGCCGCCGGTCGCGGGACCCCCCTTCCAAACCGGAAAGGGGTCCCCTGTTCCATTCCCCAATACATCAATCTCAACAAAAATACAAAAACAAATCATGACTATTCTTACAAGCATCAATCTGGGGTGTTCTGGATAGTTCCACATACGGATGTTAAAAGGCCAAGTAAAAACACAAGCCATGACATTAGCGCAGCAATACCGGATACACATTTACTATTGGATAATGTAGTGCTTTTTACTTCAGCTAAGATGTTATTTGTAGAAGTAAATATAACATGGGAGCATCCATAAAAGTTCAACATTAGACCCTTGGTGATGTGCGCAATGTGGAGATGCATATTTAGAGTTCCATCGTGAACTAAAGTACGCCAAGGAACCAGGACAAAATTTTGTGTTTTGCATTTCTGTACCTATTTTTTGTTGATATACTTAACTACTTTTAAGGGTGACATTTTGATCATAAGTTTTGGATCTTCCTTTCAATTTTTCGTCCTTAGAGGTGAATTAATTACTTTCCAACTTCCTTATAAAGCATTTTTTCTCTACTAAAATCGATAAACGCAAGATTAATACATTGATAATACTGTCATGAGACAATTTCAATAACAAAAATACTTACAAATGCAAATAATGTCCATTCTTGCGAATAACAAGACGTGCTATTAATGGAAGTTGCACATATGAATGTTAAAGTCAGTGTGAGGACATTAGCCCGGCAACGCCGGGCACACGTTTACTAGTGGTTTCAAGAATTGTTTTTTTTTACATCTATATCAGATCCCCCTGGAACCCCCTGTTATTTTGCTACATATTTGCATCAACCAATTTGCTTCAAAAATACATCAGTTGTGGAGCAGTGGTTCCAATTGCTACGCTATGGATGGAGATATGGCTGCTACAGGGGCGAGGAGAAGTGGAGTTGTATAATTGCACTCCTTAAGAACTAGGCGTATGCTTATGTACTTCTCAATGTATTGTCATGTAGTTGCCATTGCTAATGTATCCACATGTAATTGACGAATGTATTCTCATGTATGTATTCTCATGACATGCGGAATGTAAAAAAAAAGTGATGATGAGTTAGAGTCACAAATCATGAATTTTAGTGACGGGAAACCCAGGGTTCGAAATTAGGGGGGTTCGTCCTTGAAAATTTTGGCATTTCTAAAAAAAAGTCGATAACGAAAAAACATTCCCGACGTTTTTTTCGGCCATTTCCATAAAATTTTCTAAGGATTTTCGGGAAACTACAATATAAATTCGTGTATTTCCAGTAGCCTTAAATATAAGCAGGCATTTTTACTAGTTGTGGCAAATTCTAATTTCGGACCCTGCAGAAAACCGTGCTCGGGAGGTGCACGAGTTCGCCACCGAGAATAACTGCCGATCTGCAATGATGGAGGAAACCGCATTGGGGAGGGGGTTTTCTGAAATAAACCCCCTGGCGGCCGGCGAGCCACGCCCTTGCCCTGCGTAAGGGCCTGCCTGCGCCCATTATCCCTAAAAAAGCATAAAAAACTAGCAAAAGGCACACCAGAAGACTTTGGCAAGGTCAAGCTTTATTTTGCAAGGTCAAGCTTTATTTTGCAAGGTCAAGCTACCATTATTTCATCATTGAGAAAGGCGAGATTGAGAAAGGGAATTAATATATGTAAACAAAAAAGCTGGTACATACCTCATCTAGTTTTTAATTTTGCCATGTCAGAGAAGCACTATAGTGTAAGAATGTTTGTAGTTGCTGCTCACAATAGAGACTGTGGAGTGTCTCCAGAGAGTGGACTAACTTAATAGAGAAGGGCTTCGCATAATAGAGTATCTGTCACGGGCTCTACCATAGCAAGAAGAACAGACAATGGGCAAATTACGAGGAGGTTATCTCGAACAGCCAGTTTAGGCTAGTCACCAAGCATATCCCCGGGTATATACTAGTATATACTTGCTATATGCCCTTTACCCACGTAAGTGAGGGTTTGTTTACCCTTATGGGCAACTCAAAAAATCGGTACAACTTTCCACATATAGCCTGCAAAATAAAACATGTCTAGGACAAATGCGTTATATAATTGGGTCATGCCATTTATGCGTGGGGATTTATCAAGTTTAGAATGAAGAATGAACAAGTTTAGAATGAAGAATGAACATCTTTATGGCATCGACTCTAGATTACATTTCAAAACAAAATCACTTTAAACCACATTGTGTATAAATGATGAAATCCTTTTGGACCACATTCTGTATAGAACACCCGTAAAGGTAATGGTAAAGTGTCATGGATATTTTTATTCTATTTATGTATGGTATATTTTGGTGGCGTTGATGGATTTGTCTTCATCATCCTTTATCTAAGAACAAATATGAGCAAGCAGACAATCAGTTGAGTTCTCTCTCCCACCATCTTTGGTCTTTGTGAAGCCATAATGCAGATGCTCCACCCAGCTCATGCTTGGCAATGTTGTTGCATAGTAATAAATGCCCAATGTTGCAGCATTTTTTTTGTCTTCTGTTAACAACTTATATTCCAAACATGACATCAATGCAATGGATGTTATCCTCGTCATGTTGTAATGATGCTATCTTTGCTCAAAATTTTCATCCTAGAGGCTATGCTGTTGACAAATTCCTTGAGCTTGACAAATAGGTATACTTGGCTCTGAATCTATCATATGGCAATAATAAATCCATGCTAACCATCTAGTGCAACATGCAGAGAGAAAATATCACTAATTTGTAAGTAACTCCATTTACAACATATCTTCATATTAGATGTGCAAAGATATTATGATCAAGTTATTTTTCATGATCATAGTAGAAAGCAACTTTGAAGAAATAGCAATGCTGGTAAGGACGATGATGGAGACGGTGCATTTCCATTTCCAGCATCGAAGGATGCCACGTCCATTAGAATCTATGTGAAACTGCAGATTAGTTAATAGGGCTAAGCTAATACAATCTACTTTAAAGAGACTGTGCAAGGGAGACTGCCACACTGTCTTTTCTTGGCTCCCGCAGTAATAAAGGGGTCATGGTAACTCCCCAAGGAGCTTCTTTCTTACATTAATGCATAGTTAATAGGGAAATGGTCTTCACCAATAATCCTTTTCATTCATTCATTCTGTTCTTGCAGATCATGCATCTTGTCTTTCATCTTGGTTTTCCAAATCCAGGACTGTGCTGCTTGAACTTATATCGAGGTCTGGTGGCCATGAAATATCTGTCAAAAGTCCAATGTGATCAGAACCCAGGAATTGACAATAATAATTAACTACTACATATTTCATACCTAGCTGATGAAGCACAGAAGGTGACATACTTGGTGATAACAAAGGTGAAGGAAGATTAGCAGTTAGTGCCTTCTCAGCGTTTTTGTTGTGATAAACATACTATAAGGAAATTAGTAGCATCAAAAAAGGGCTCCAAACTTTGAACTAAAAAGCATGATTCTCCTCTGGAGTACACAGTCTTAGATGGAGATACTACAAATTCCTTTTATAGTCCGAAGCTTACATAGCATGGCATACAAATGGGGTAGAAGAAAACGGGGTGCTTATTGCATGTGCATGGTTTGGTTCGTCAATACACTCTCACATGAGTAACAGGCAGACAGCACAAAACCATATATATCTTCTTTCTGGTTTCCAATACGTGAATGTAAAATGTTTTTCACAAGCCTCCGACATGAGATGTGGTTGTATCCATAGCTTGACAATAGACTTGGTGAAGAAGCACTAGAATATTTTGAAGGAATGCAAATGGAAGATGTGACTTCAAATCCTTTTACCTCTATTTTTAGCAGCCATAGGTAAAGGCCGAGCATAACTTGAGTTCTATATGGACAGGGAGGCAGTCTGATTTAAAACAACTCTTAATTGAGCATATGGTTTGCACTTTTCAAATTGTTAGAAGAGAAGAAATTAAATTGGTATGTTGAAAATGTGGACCAAATCACAACCGCCTACCAAAAAAAAATGCGTAGAATAATTGTAAAGCGGTGACGATTAACTATCGTGTTGGAGCGCAGGATGTGATTTGGTTCGTCAAATCATCGTGGCCTTTTCGGTTAGGGTCCATATACTACCACCTCAGGTAGTGGGTTCAGTCGAATCCCGGTCCCTTTAAATGTGACAAGATGATTTGGACAACTCATGCCCTAGTGGTGTGGGCAACCCGTAATAGGGTTGGGGGTCCGGAGATGGTGGTCGTCACACACCCTGTTCCCGGATCCCTTGAGATCTAAAGTTCGGTCCGCCCTAATTAGTCCCTTGCAGGTCGAGTTCGGTTATTAAGCCTTCAAGGAGGGGGGCCTTGAGGGGAGGATAGTGTGACGATTAACTATCGTGTCCGAGCGTGTGATTTGATTTCGTCAAATCATCGCGGGCCTTTTCTTGGTTAGGAAGACGGCTGTCTCCCGAGGTAGTGGGTTCGAGTCCCGCCCATTTCCCTTAAATGTGACACAACGTAGTATATATCCGGAAATTCATAATGGGATCACATGTATGAAAAGTGTAATATTTATGTCCATATAATACATGTGATTCACTTGTAAAGGCATGCACGATTTTTGTCTAGCTTTCGCATAAGATGAGGTCCACTCAGGAAATTCATAATGGGATCACATGTCCATATAATACATGTGATTCACTTGTAAAGGCATGATATTTTTTGTCTAGCTTCTCCATAAGATGAGGTCCCATGGAGATCGCATTGGAGGGCATCACGAAAATAGAGTTGGTACAAAAGCATCAAGATGTTTTAGGAATGCAATTAAAAGATGTCTCCAAGATGTTATTATGGTTGTCTAAAGCTTAACAACCCCCTGGCAAAGAACTTGCTAGAGTTTCCATGTTACCAAAAGGCAAAAGCAAATCAATATTAGGGAAATAATCACATTACTAATATGCAATGCGAGGATGCTATCATATTTATGAAGAGTAATAAATGAGATTATAGCGAACAAAGAAAACCATAAAGATTTAGGAGAATACACGGTCTAGAAAAACCTAAATTCTTCAAAGGAAGATGGTTTGTCTCAGTAGATGGAAAAGGACCCTCAAGCTCCATTTTGCAAGCATGAATAGGTCTTCCGCATGCATCAAATTTCTTCTACCATAGCCCATGTGTGCAGCACTCTTAGCAATTTTGCCCGCTAACGGGAGAGAGGATGTTATGTCGAGACTTTGAACAGATAGAGTTTTCTTTGTCATAATTGAGAATAAAAATCGAAATGCCAAATGGATACATACCTTTATAATTGATGTAGTGACTTCCTTCTCCATCGTGAGATCATCGGCATAAGAAGGGGGATGATGCAAATAATAAACCCAAGGAAGCAAACACTCAAAAAATGCTACCATATATTAGTACATGCAAGTTTTGAAACTAGTTTGTACCTTTTGGTGACAGACTGTAAAGTCTATGGGTAAATTTTAGCGTGCTCCTCTTGCATATCATCTACAAGACGTACAGCAAGAACACCTTCATCACAATGATTATATCCTTCAACCCTACAAAAAGTAGCCTTCTCTGGCTTCAATATCTTGTCCAGCATCATTCTGAAGAGTTCTAAAGCAGTAGTGCCTTCTCCAACCAAATGCAAGAATTATCCATTCTAAGTATGCAGCAAAGAGATTCTATCAACTTACCTCTTTGTTTTCCGTGTATGTGTATCATCATCCGATAGGACTTACCGCTGGGATAGACCTGGCCAATTTAAATCAAAAGAAAACAATGCCCATTTGACGGGAGTCTGCAAATACGAGTTATAGTTGAAGGAGATAAAACAAGGAAACTAGCAGTAAGTAAGGCAGGATTAAGGGCACAGTTGAAGATCTCAAAAGGGATCTCACCATTGAACAGGTTTCTGCTGAAATTAAACAATGAAAGATTTCTCAGTCCACCAATGTTTGGATGCATACCTCCTCCGAAACGATTTGAAGACAGATCCAGAGCTTCTAGCTGCGCCAAATTGCTGATATCTTGAGGAATGGATCCAGAAAATTCATTCTATGAAAGGTCTAGATGAACCAAGTTGCCTAAATGCCATAGATCTCCAGGCAGAGACCCAGTAGGAGAGATATTCGCGAGGCTTAAAACTCTGAGAGTGCTGATCATGCCAATAGACCATGCCGGAATATTCCCAGTTACGTTCATTCTATCAAGCTTTACCTCCTCTATCTGACCATTTGTGGAGCTGCATTGTACTCCGGGCCATGTGCAAACATCTTCCGACCCAGGCAGACTCCCAAATGCAGCTTGAAAAGAAATCCCTAAATCGCCATAGTTGTCTGCCCAAACAGAGAAAAACAGAGCAGAATGTATGGCAGCTTGTTGAGAAGCAGCCCCATACCTGGCTTCATATGCAACAGCAGATCATTTCTTTACACTGATATACAATATACAAGTTCAAAATCTTCCATACTGGCGAACTCAATGTAAGTTCCTACGAATTGAGCACGAGAAAAACATTTGAATCTCTGCTAACCAGTTTAAAAACATGAATCATGCAACCCACATTCATTACATATGCAAGATTTTGATGCAAAACACGAGCATGTGCCGGATCTGGAACCCTTAATCTGCAGGTAATGGCTGATTATGATCGATTTGCACTAAACGGAGAGGACTTTTTTTTGCCTTTAACTCCGTACAAAAAGAGGCCCATCAAAATAAATTTCGATAGCTCTGAAGAATATGTCTGACAAAGAAAGGAACAAAGAGAACACAATGTGCTAGGGGTTACTTGTAGAAAGCTTTTTCTTACAGAGCTTCAAAGGAGTCTTGAAAAAAGAAAAAGGCAAGTTATCGTGACCCTTTCCATCTCTCGAAATATTTTTGGAAGATTTTCTAATTTCCCTGGCCTTAGATTTGCAAAAGCTAAGATCTGATGGTGCAAAATAAGGCATATCAAATTTTGATGACATGGAAATTACACGTGGATAGGCTAGAATTGCAAGAAAGGGTGTAGGCCCGGTAGGGCTGGTGTGCTAACCAGAAATTTCCTCCATGTGGACGTTTACAGAATCTCAATTGCGGTAGTTAGCCCTAATTTGCCCGCTGCTTCTTCGTATCAAGTTTGAATCTGGGTACATCTAAGGGCCACGTATGCGCTGACGTATATTTTAGTATGCCCTGTCAACGACACGTGGAGAATGAAAGGACACGCCCGTCCCAAAAGGAAAGGGCATACAACTCGCCGGACTATGGCATGGAAACACCATTAGCAAATGAAGAGGAAAAAAAACACTTCCTCTGCATCGCATTCCAGCCCTAAGCGAGCTCGTCGATCTGTTTCGGGCCGCAGAGCTCTTTCCGTCAGCCGTAGACGCCCCTCCAGTAGAACCAAGCGCCCTAAACATCACCCTAAGCCTAGATCTCAAACCAGCCAGGTCCTCGCTTCTAGCATTCTCTCTGCGAATAATGTATCCCGTGGTAAAAACAAATCCTTGATTTCTCCCTCAGGATCGGGCTTGGCCATTCGAGGCCGTAATGGAACCGGGCCTGTTCAATCCGTCAAGTGTAATGTGTCTTCTTCAGCAGGAAAGAAAATGAAAGGCAAGGGTATATTGAAGGGAATTGAATGCTCTAAAGTGGAAGAGAAGGAAAATCCCTTATGTGGAATATGTTTATCCGATGAAAATAGTTCTGACGGAGGCAAGTTGGACTCGTGTGATCATTTCTTCTGTTACGGGTGTATTCTTCAATGGTCTAAGGTTGAATCGAGGTGTCCAATGTGCAAGCAGAGATTTTTCACCATTTTCAGGTCCAGCGATGGATGCAGGGCTAAAATCGATGTTCCTGTCAGAGATCAGGTCAGCAAGGATTTTCTCGAATTTATAGATTTTGTCAGGTTTATAGTACCCAGGAGAAACAAATGAATATGTTTTCACATATAGCATTTTTCTGCAATGTTAGGTTTCAATGAATTGGCTCCTGCTTTTGGAAAATCCTTCGCAGCTTTTGAGAACTTGAGGGAAGTCAATATTATTCAGTTATGGTTTTAGCAGGGGATCTGCATGTCAATTGTCCTAATATTACTAGGAGATTTATGGTTTCTGCAGTAGAGGTAAAAATGTGATTTTGGGATATTAAATTCCAACTTATTTGCAGGTGTATGAACCTTCAGAAGAAGACCTTCAAAATATTATAGATCCATATGATAATGTTCTATGTATGGAGTGCCATGAGACAGGGGATGAAGCACTTCTGCTATTATGTGATTGCTGCGATTCAGCTGCGCACACTTACTGTGTAGGGCTAGGCAATAGTGTTCCAAGAGGAGATTGGTATTGCCAGTCATGTCAAGGTCTTTTGCCTAGTGACCATGCAGATGAGGGGATAAATATTGACCTAAGTGATGAACAGTGGGCTGATCTAGGGACATTCCTTGTTGCATCTTTGCATGAAGTGCACAGAAATGTGGATGATGATATTTCTAGAAGCATGGCTTCACCTTTGCTTGAAATACCATTAAGGAGAAGCTACAGGAGGAATCAGCAAGGAGATGCAACAGAATCTTTAGCAGACAACTTGGGATCCGCAAGAACATTACTTCAACATCGCAGATTGCTAGAGCGAATTCAACAGCTGCGCGAGAATTGGGACAGGCTTGATGAGGATACTGGCTCCACAAACTCAGAAGAAGTGTCAATGCCACCACCACTCTCCGTTGAGGAGCCACCTTTGCAGTCTGCAGACAACATTAACACAGGTCTTAAAATTTCTCCTTCACATTCTCCTGAACTCATCTCTATGTTTGAAGATAGATGGTCATTGCTGCCACAAGATTGGATGGAGAAAATTCATACCTTGGGAAATTTGTAGTTTCAAGTAGTATTTATAGCTCTCCATGGGAGAGTCATGTGGTTTTTTCTTTCCTAATTTTCATTTGTCAAGTCCACATATATTTTTAGCCCCATGAATGGAAGGTTCATTTCCACAATCGTATTCTTTCCTCAGCACCTGAAACATCCGTCACTTTCTGAACCAGGACCCTGTAAGACCCAAAGCTTTTGATATTATTCTCAGTTGAGACGAGGAAGACCAACTGCGGCCAATATCATTAGTAAAATGATATTGTTGAAGACTCCTCATTCGAGTCTAACATTTCTACCATATGACTGACTGGAGACGCTTAACACCGAGGCTTTTGTCAAAGCTTTTGTACATTTGCCACATGATATTATTGCAAAAACAACTTATCAGTGCTCGAAACACTGATAACAAACAACTGCAGTAGTGTCTTTTATTTGGTTACCTTAGTGCCAAATTAAAGTCCTGCAAAGATCATGTGAAGAAGAAGAAAAGCCTATAGTATAGATTGGCACATTGGATGCCACTACGTGGAAAAAAAAACATGGGTCGATTTAAAGGATTGATAATAACTGTCAAGGATCTACCAAAAATTGATAGGATGCGTGGAGAGAAATAATCTGTCTAAACCAATGTAATGATTATTATAATCCATCCATGGCATCTCCTCAAAGAAAGGATATTGTCTATATAAGTTCAAGCTACACGTGTATTTGAAATGACCACTTTCGATATAAATGATCCATATAGAAAAGGATCATTAGGGGTGCACCATGTTTCGGTGTAGATAAGGTTAGATTGTAAAAGCGTCCCTAAATTCCATGCTACACACTCATTCAATCAAGAAGCATATAAACATTCCATATTTTAACAACAAATACACAAAAGTTAGAGCCCATAAACCATACCAGACCCAAAACAAAACATAAGATTATTTTCCATCCATCTAGGACATTTACGAAAACAAAACAAAAAATAAGATTAACATCAAACATTGTACTTCTTCTATATAATATTTAAAAAAAAAAAAAATCGCACATTAAAAAAAAAACTAGCAAGAAACACACCAGAAGGCTTTAGCAAGGTAAGGCTTGTTAGATATGTAGGTTTGGGGTCATTGAACTGTGGTTGTTGGCTAATCTTTCCCTTTATATTTTATCTAAAGAGATATTATTCCTTGGTTTTGTTCGACGTGCCTTTTTTTCATTTTGCATTCATATTTCATTGGAAAAGACATTAATTTTTAGTTTTGTTCGGCGTGCCTTATTTCAATTTGCATATAGGACAAGGTGGTGGCCTTGTTTTCATTATGTTAAATTTTTGCGGTGGCAACCGAAATCGTTGTACTTAAAAATTAGTCATTATTGGTCCACTAAAATTAGAGTTAAGCATTATTAGAAATTAGAAATTCTCTAAATTTTCTCTAGAATAGACTTTGCAAAAATAGGTGTGAGAATAGCTTTTGATCCTATATGCCTACTTTATACATCATTTATATTTTATCTAGGGTGGATATTTAAAATTAAGTGCATCATTTCGAGAAAGAAAAAGTTCAATTGTATCTCTTATCCAACAAGTGCTTAGTCTTGCAAATATCGAAGGATGGCATAGAAAAACCCTTTCGTTACTATTGTGTTATTATTGTGTTTACTTGCTTCTTAAGCCAAACTGACTATCAACAATACGCTTCGATCAATAAAACAATCAAGCTAAACATCCAGTGAACCACACTAAAAGTGGTGGCTGGGAAAGAACGGTGCAAGGAACATTTTCATAATTTGGCCGGGATGGCTTGTTATTAAAAACCGTTCAAGCAATTGACTTCCATGAGGGCCACAACTGTCAAATTTATTCTGTTTGTAACATCTCCACAGCTCAGATGCTGGGGACAAATGTCTGAGAATACTCATTGACCTTGATGGCAAGTAACAAATGCACTCTTTTTAATGAATCTAATTCATGATTAAAATATTCAAATCCAGCCTCATCCAAATCATTCCAAATCTATATTGCTACATGCATATGAATGGAGCCTTTCATTTAGCATGTCGGAATCAACTTAGAAACTTCAAATCAGAACTTCAAATAAAAGGTGGCAACAGACATGTACTCACAAGAGAACGTGGCATGGTATGCCCCGGATTTGATTCCAAGTCGAAGCCATAGTAACGGTGCAGGATCCAATATATGGAGGGCACGACAAAACCATTTGCAAACTGAACTGATGGCTTTTGCATGAATTGAGGAGTCATTCTCCATACTAATATTTAAAGAAACAATTTAAACCACAAATATTTTTGGTTTGACTAAATCCAAACAATTTCGCTACCAATGGACAATTGTTGCTCAGATGTGGCAAAAAAACTGAGATAATGCCACAATACAATAATATTTGCTGAGCTTGCATTTACCTAACTGTCTCGAAATTATCTGGTATTCATTATTTGATTTGACTACTCATCATGGAAAGTACTCCTCTTGCTGCCTTGTCATAAACTCTGGTCCAGAATACATAAGAGTACATGGCTTGCAGATGCAACTTTTCCATGAACTCACAAATTCGATACCTCTTGGTTTCCTTATCTCTTCAACTTCATTATTTAGAAAAAATACTAAAACTTACTAAGCATTCCAAGCTATAATCTGATCCTTTATGGCCATGTCTCTTTTGGCAACTTAGCAGCCTATTCAAAGGTGTGGTCATTACAGTCTTGACAGTTCAAACAGAATGCCTAGTAGCCTTTGGGTTCATGTTCATGATAGGACCTATTGAGCATGTGAAAAACAGAAAAGATATGGAGGATAAAAGATTTAAATTTTTAGATGACGTTTTAATGGTTTTGGCTGGATACATGATGACAGCATTCTGCAAGACTTTGTTACTATGAACAAAGCCATAAGCATTATCTTGGATTGGTCTTTCTTGTGTTTGAGCTGGTCCATTTGCTAATTCCTATGAAGCTAGTACTGGCCAAAGAAGACGAAATAGCTATCAAAAAGGTGAACTCCATTCAAGAGGACCTCAAAACTCCACTACTTAATCCGGGAAAAGAATCAGCTATGTCAATAGGTCCTAGTGATGGCAAAATAAGCCGGACTCTGTCCCTTTCTAGACCTTCAAGCCTGCTTCCTGATACAGCCTATGAGTCCTCCTATTCTACAGGGAGTATGTCTGCAAGGAATATGCCTTTTCAAGAGGAATCATGGTGGCAGCATCTTGCCTCATAATTGCAATTGGCCATGTAATGTTTGCCATAGCTTTTCCTGCACACAGAGCTGACACAGTTTTTATGTAAAAAAATTTGCATTGAAGATAAGATGAATTGCGGCAGTACTTTTGCATTACCAAGGATGGTACATTAAGCAACTGGAATTTAGCTTTATCAAGGGTAGTAATCCATGGTAATTTTTCCACAAGCATTTTAACCACAAAGCAATGATCTTGGAAACCCAAAGTCACACTAGCTTAAGATGACAAAGAATGAATACTGGTACTTTCAAACAAAGTGCTTTACCTTTATTCCACCAAGGTTCATAGTGTCATCAAACTAACCATGAGCTTTGTTATATCCTACCATCATATGTTCAAACTCATCTCCATGTCTCCTAAGTAGCTGCATTGATGTACAAATGAGAATAATTTCAGAGGACCATGTGAGACAATCACAGCACGGACACTTAATATGCATCACCTTGGTGTTATACAGAGGCATGCCTTTATAATAAATGTTGAAATGGCTACCATTCAAGAGATCTGTTGAAGACCCTAAAATAGATGAGTCAAGGGCACATTCACCAATCCATAATTTGTCTAATCCCTGCAAAGAGAGGCAATGAAAGAAATAGGAATTTGAAACTCCACATAGGTACAACTGGCTCATGGAACTTACAACTGGATGACCAGTCTCGTCTAGGATGAAAATCTGGCAACCCATGGCTGGTGTGCGGAATGTTGCCAAAGCCTGGGGCTATAGCATAGAACCTGTAGCGAAAGCTCCACCTATTTCAGAGCCCCTGCAACATTCTATTACTGGTTTGTAAGCTGCTTTAGACATAAGCCACAAATAATTGTCCAGGGTTGACACCTCCCCTGTCGAACTGAAACATCTGCCAATATGTCAATACTGGCATAATGCCAATAGCTACCTCAAAAGATTATGTTTTCTGCAAACATTTATATGCAAGAATACAAGCCACAAAAAACAATATGAAGCTCAATCAGCATTCTTATGGACATTCATATATTTCATTAACAGTCCATTTTAGCAAAAGTTTTTGCACCAACTTCTGCATCCATTCTAGGTGTCCCTAGTTCCCCATAAAATGGGCCAGAAGAAATACAAAGAAAACTAATTTGCGAAACGAGCGATACTTCGATTAAACTTTGTAGCAACAAGTTTATAAAGGAAACTAATATTAAACAGTTGGCTTTACTAGCCATTATCCATATATAAGCAGTGGCTCCTCTGACCCAGTATGGCACTAGTTACACTCTGTCAAAATGCATAAATGACAACAAAAAGTTACACACGATTTAATTCTTTTCCTAGATTCCAACCAAGAAAATCTTTAAGAACAAAAAACACATTCCATTGTATTTAAAGAAGAATTATTATCGAATTAAAGCTAAATTTGTGATAACAACTTAAACAACAATAATAATTGATAAAAAAATTCTAATCCAGACTTACCGGTTTCCTTCATGGACCAGACGCCAAAGTTTAGAATATGTGTTTTGCAAAATCAGTTTCTGCTACTGAGATGGTGCCATGACCATAGAATGTGTTTTGCGAGATTAGTTTCTGCTACTGAAATGGTGACATGACCACAGGATTTGCGATGATAAAGAAAAAAAGTTACCGGTTGTGACGTTCCACATATTTATACGCCTTTTTAAGTATAAATACATGACACGTCACTATGAATAATTAATGGCACATTAATTATTCATAAGCTAAGGTTAGTTATGTTAATAATTAAATTATAAAGGTGGAAACCTAACCTTAAACCCTAATTCGAATTTAGGGCTTAATCTAATATTAAAAGGACCTAAAATACCAAATTAGCTAATATTAGCCAACCCGAGGCTACCCGCCCAAATCGATTGGGCAAAGGAGAGTTACTAACTTGGGACCCAAATTGGGGTTTTGCACCCCATTTGCCCCAATTCGAATTAGGAGCAATTGGAGATGGAGGAGGAGGCAAGCGGCGTGCAGGCACCCTTGACAAATCGACCGGGAGGAGCGGCGGTGGCGCCTACCCTTGCTGCGCCCTAACTTACGTGTGTCAGTCTTTGGCGCCAAGTCGTGGGAAGATGGAAGTACCAAATGACAAGGGATCCGCCGAGGAACTTCGGGTGGGTAGTTAGTATAGCTTCATGTTCTAGAGTAGCCTGTTGGGCACTTGTTGTGTTCATTTCTTAGATTCTCTCTCAGGCTTTTACTTGTAGGAACTAACCCTTGATTGCAAAGGTGAGTTCTCTTTATCTCGATTACGGTCTTGCTCTTAAAGGATGGATTGATAGTCCTTTGCATAGTATTACTCTTGAAATGGGGGAATTACAGTGGGGTAGAGACCTCGAGCCCATGTATTGTAGTATGCTCCTAGATAGCCCCAGATTATCCCATTAGATGCGGACACGTGTAATGCAGGAGACCACCGGGTCGTAGATGCTATGGAATGGCTTAGCACCAGAGAAGGGACTTGATGGTGAAGTGGGGGTGGGGTCTTGCACGAACATAAAAGGCTCCCCGAGACTCCCTACATGGGGCTAGGCCCGATAGCGGGCCACGAGGGGGCGGGTATGGGTCGACACTGGTGTAGAGGTGTGACCCATATGGGGCACCTTGCACTTTGAGTAGATTTAGGGTGAGTAAATTGGTACGGATGCGGGTCGCCGATGCGCGGCACGTATTCTCTAGCTCACCCATGGAACCACCGTGATCCCGGAAGGGGACACTTCCACGACTGCCTCGCCGGTCGGGAGGGGCTTCATGAACCCCAGAGTAGGCCGAGTGCGTTCCGGGAAGGCTATAGTGATGCCATAGCATGAATCGACCCACATCACGCAAAGTGTGCACAGGAGGGGCGGATGGAGTGGACAACCCTAGCCGATGTTCTATGCCAGCCAACGCCAGGTTATACCTCTGTCTGCTGATCTCTTGAGACCGAGCCGTCAGTCTATCCTCACAGGAGTCTGAACCAGGGTAGAACCATGGGTTTGGGGTGTTTTCCTTAGGATTAGATGCATATTCTTTGCCATTAGTACTTGGATGGATGTGCCACCCTTCGTGGTGGTTATTTATATATATCTCTATAAATATAAATATATATTCAATGTCCACTGAATAGCTCTTCTTTTGCCATCTAACTACCAAGAATATTCTTTTGCCATCTAACTACCAAGAATTCTAAGGTCCTTTTGGCTCTGAATTTGCCTTATTTGGCAACTTGATTCAATGTTCTCTGATTCTCTCTTCTTTAGCCCTTGCTCCTATGGGTTGTAATAGTCATGGCCAATTTCCAAGAAATGCCTCAAAATCCTATGGCCAGACATTTGTCTTAATATGTTTTTGCAGTGCATAGATATGGCTATAGGACACCTTTGATATCTGCACAGATGACCTAATCCATATATCCATATGGTCCATTTTCACTTACAGTTTCTATGATGCATAACTTGAATTTCTTTCTCACAAAGAAATTCTCGTAGCATGTTATGCTGGTGCTATCAAATGCTGTCGTATTGGCCATGTTGTATAAAGCATTTGATGCCATAAAATTAAGCTTGACAAGTCCTGAGCTTATTTATGATTTTGTATGCACATTTGCTGCTATTTCAGTTTACCATGGTACACAAAGATTCTGGAATACTTCTAAGAAGTTTATCTGAATGTCATGCGCATAACTGTCTGGTCCAAAGCAAGTTATTATACTTGACCATACCATGACCCGTTTGTTGGACCCTTTTGTTGGACCACGAGGGACTAATTTTTGTAATGCAATATCGCATTGGCCATTGGTGTGTGTTTTTAGGCACACATAATTGGATAGAAGATGTGGACCTATGCCAAATATAGTGGCTCTTTAGAAAAAAGTTTATATTTCCCCTTAAGACATGGCTTATAAACCACACACGATGCCTTGAGGTTGGCTCATAATTTTAATAATAATTTTAATGGTTGGCCTGGACCTTGCATATATTATGCAGTTGGGCATCCAAATAATATCGTGTTTGCATTAGATTTTAAGTCAAGGCATGGTGCATGGAATATGCGTTCATAAGCTAGCCTATATTGCCAGTTAGTATGCTGAATAATTGCCTATGGACAAGATGGTGTAGGACCATATACCCGGAACTGCCAAAATATGATGCGAAAGCAAAACTTTGCATTAAACCATCTGCTTTCGGCGCTAACCCTAAAGAGCAGACTTGGATTTTGAAGCAAACGATTGCGACGGGATTCTAGGTTAACAGAGCTGCAAGTAATGGAAAAATCGTCAAGGACGATTTGCTGTACAAGGAGACCGGATTCCACATGCTTCAAAACGATTTTCGATGCAATGAAGCTGACTTCCCTTCAAAATATGGTATTTCTTCTTAGACCTTGTACTCCTCTTTTACAACAGTCTATTTCAGCGCCAAAATGATCCGGCATGATCTTGAAGGGCACGTATTATTTTCTACATTGTTTGCCCTAAATGTTTCGTTCTCATTTCGGAAACCTAAATGTCCAAAGCCATCTGCGCACACTTGATCTGAAACTAGGGTCGGCCCAGCTCGCAGTGCGGCGCCCATTTTATCTGCTCTGTGCTACAGCTTTACTATAGCCGCTGTGCATGAAGATCTGAGCATACTATGCACATTCCGGCAAATCTATCTTGTTTATTATGACCATTCTGTTTTCATTTCAAGAATATTTGCCAGTTAGCGGATTCAATATGTCATCCCCATGGATATCTTCCATCCGAGACTCTATCCATATATCCATCTGCTGAATCTATCTGTTACAATCCAGTTTGCCAATATCGAACTATCAAGGGCAGATGGTTAGGCAACTGAATATTGCTATGGCAAGTGTTAATGTGCTTTTGGAAGATCGAAGATTTGGAAGGAACCAAAGGGTCTGCAGACATGACGGCAAAGGAGTTACCCTGCTTAATGACTGCAGACATATACACCAGTGCATATTATAGAGCTGCGGAAGGCGAATCTGATGATGGCGTCCTTCCTTAAAACCAGGTTTTCTATTTTGTCCAGCGTAGCTTATAGTTCTAGTTGACCTCAAAACTAGACACATAATGCTATGTCTGTGGTTCTTTAATGTTTTATGCATTTCTATCTTTTGCTTACTGATTTAAGTTGCAAAGGGCAAAGGGCGATAAGCCATGGAATTCTCAAGCTTACCTGACGCCCCTTGCCTTTTTACCTATTAAGCTAACTAAGGTATTGATTGGGTGCAGGTAACCGGAGTTCCATTTCCCTTACATCTTGTGTTCAGTTTGTGGAACGTCTTTGGAGAAGTGCTACTTTAAGGACAAAATCTGCTTTTGTGATCTTTATCTCATGTTGTTGCTTAAACTGTCTACATATAAGGTATACTGCAATGCCTTAGTTTCATGTTTTGCAAGGCTTTTTCCAGAAAAGGAGCTACCGGTAATACTCTGCATTTTCTAAAAACTATATCTGCTATAGCTCATATCTTTGATTTCAGAAATACTGTCTTAAATTTCTTCATAAAGAAAGCACTATTTGACTTTGCATATGCTCTATTTTAAATGATCAGTGTATTTATTTCTCGGAAGAGTGTCAAAGGCCTTAATCTGTTGTAGCATATTTCAGTAAATATAGTGTCAATAAACCACCATTGGTTTGCCTTACAGCCAAACTTCAATGCTCCTTATCTGCTATTGCATATTTCAGTGTGTTTTATTTAATGGGTACATATGTACCAGCATGCACATGCTGATTAATTTGTTGTAAAGGGAGTTCTTGCATGAAGCATGCATTGAGTGCCACTAAAACATGTTAGAAATATGATTGTTAAAGTGGTCCAAAGATTCAACATGAAATGCACACTGTTGTTTTGGTTTATTTAGGCAAAATGGACCTATGTGCATACTGCATTTCCATTCTATCTTCGTACATTTTTGTCCAGCATATGGATGAACTTTACTAAAGGTATCTATCTCTGTCGTTAACTATAGTCTCTTTAATCATGCTTAGAATTATGCACTTTAAGGTGTTTGCATATCCACGACCATTAAACGATAGTGATGCAATATTCTGACCATACATGTGCATTCAGGCATAAACTTGCATGTTTGCTGAAAAGTTCTACTAGACCATGCATTTTTGCACCAGGAAAAGATCATCTAGCGATCTGCTTTTTGCATGCAATAGATATTGTATGATTTGGTAGTATTTGACCATGCATATCTGAGCTTAAGCATCTATTATGATGATTTCATAGCCTGCTTACTCTACTATCTAGATGTCAACACATGCTTAGTTGAAATTGCATTTTTCCTCACCGCAGCATGCTTATTTGCTGAAATAGGCCATGCACATGGATTTACTGTAGTGGTTTTGGCTACAATCTGGTAGGCTTACACACGATAACCGTAAGCCACTAAGTAAAGTTAACTAACTTTGGAAATGAATTGCGGACTGTGGCAAGGTTCCATATGGCTTCCCATTGATTGATAATGGGTCTGATAAGCCTTAGCCTCTGGGAGGTTAAGGGCAAACTGACTATATATATGCTGTGTGCTAACATGTATTCACGCTTCGGCGACTTAGAAGCCCCATTGAAGGCGTGGGCCGAATGACACCTCCGTGTCCTTCACCCGGGCATCTTTCTATAGATGGTCCGAAAGTTAGGCGGAGGGCCCCGCTCATGGTGAGTGATTGCCATGGGGGGAAGTCCCCGTGATGTATCGCCCCGGGCGCCAGATATATTGGAGTGTCACAGATTGGTATCGAGCATGGTTCGGGAAGCCAAACTATTGACCGGCCACATACTAACTCGTTAGATCGTCAGCTAGTGAGTGAGGATTTTGGAGTAGTATGAGATTTGGGTGGTGTAGTAGATGCCGTCATGATTGATTTAACGTGGTTTAAGAATAATATTGGTATGTGTACCCGGTGCAAAACCCTAACCCTAAGTGGCGGGCAGGGGGTACCCGGGTGTTGCTGGCGACGGTGGCGAGGTCGAGGTAGGGGGTGCACGCCACCCTAATTAAAAAAAAAAAAAAAAAAAACTAGCAAAAAAGCAGAATGTAAGGCTTGGGCAATTTTAGGCTTAGATTTAATTTGCATTTGATTAGGTTAAATTGTTGAGGAAAACATTTGATAGAAAAAATGATTAGTTAAAAGAATATTTAGACTAAGCAACTATATAGTAAAGGTTGGATTAAAACCATGAAAATTAATATGTGTTGTTAAATAGAATATTATGCATTTATAGCAGGCAAATGAAATGTTGATTTACAAATGCTTTGGTGTTGATTTATTTGCTTTTTGTGTTGAATTTCGCATCTTCTTTTAAGATACCAGTATTCTACATTGATTTTAACTAAGTTCATAGATGACTAAGGAGAATGAAAGCTTGTTTTGAGGTCATTGCATTCTCTGGTTCGATTTTCATTCTCGAATTGCCCATATATTGTCATCAATCTCTCCATCATAATTTATGTTGCATTTTTTGGTTTGATGTTCCATTGTCGAGTTGCCCGTATGTTGTCATCAATCTCTTCATTATATAATTTGCATTGTCAAGTCAATAGTCTTCATAAAAAACTGTGCAATTTGCTTTTTCCATCAATGTTGGTGCAGCAACCACTTGAAGTTCATGGGCGCCAATCACCCATGTAAAGGTTCATATCTCGTCTTACAAGCAAAGACAACCATAGGAATAATAATTAGCATGGCGATGATATGTTTTCCATCTAGTTCCATATAATTTGTGCTTGGTGCCTTTAGGCATCAAAAACACTAGGTAGGTGCTCGTGTGAAGTCAATAGGCAGTGTGCAATTTTCTTTTTGCATCAATTTTGGTGCAGCAACCACTTAAAGGTCATGGGCATGGATCACCCATTTAGGGGCTCATGTCTTGAATCGGTCATACTTCTGCCAAAGGGGACAAAGTTGAATTCAATTCTTGTGTAATTAAATGTTCTCTTAGCAGACTAATATCTAAACTGAGACTCCACTTGCTTGAACCATACTTGATGTCGTTCATATGATTGGCCAGAAAAACATTTCTAATGGCTGTTCAGTATGTTTCCTTCTAAAAACAGAACATACCGTTGACATCCTTAGATGGTCTTCATTAACAAGAGAAAAATGACTATCAAAAAATTGTACCACTTATCCTCATCTGTCAAATGTTGCAGTGGCCTTTTCAACTTCCATAAAGTTGTAAGTTACCAGTTCATGACTACTTGAATTTTTCACGACAACCAGCTGTAATTCTGGTAGGAGACTTATGGATGGATTAAAGCACCCAGAATTGGAAATGATTCCTACATTCTTAATAGCAGAGTTGTTCAGAACTATTTGCAGCAGATCTAAATATTGGCTTCTATCTTTGCTAGTAAATGCAGCCACATGATATTTGGACTTTGAGGACGAAGGACAAGAAGTGGCATTGCTGTTCAATTTTTTGCAGAATCTGGCTTAAGTTGAGCACATTGAGTTGCATTACAACAATCAAATTCCAACTCTGCTCCAAGGCCCCAGTCTTCAATGGAGCCATTGATTTGAAATATCGAAATTTTTGGTGTCACCGACATTAGTCGGGAACAAAGAAGACTAAGCGTAACACAAAGACAACTTGAAAAATATAAATAATACTTACATGGAACATCGAAGTTCTTAGGATCAATTTCGTAAGGAAATCCTTGCTAATAGACCACGGCCTTGAACTACCAGAAATATTAGCAAAGCCTAACCATGAAACAGCATCCTGGCTTACAATAAGCCCATTATTTACCTATTTCTCCCTCACCACCACATTGGGATCAATATTTCTAATATTTCTAGAAGCTTTGGAACAGTACCATTTGAGAACTGCACAACAATAATAAAGGATACATCACTATCAGGTGATGAGAATAACATCCCCTCAAACCCGGATAAATTACGCTCTAGAGAAGAAATGCCCTCAATATAATCTAGCAGCTTACAGTCACAATGATACCCTACATGTTCAAAATCTTAGACCCAAATCGTTGTTGATGCCTGATTTTGCCTGGAATCAAAACATAGAGATGCCCCTGCCAAAGAGCTCGATCGATGAAGCAAGATCGAGCTTGCTCGAAAAGCGGGACATCTTGTAGGTTGCGAGCGGCAGCTCATGAAAAGCGAAAAAATGGATGTTCAAGCGGAAGGAAGAGATGGCGCTACGCTATACCACGGACCTTGCCATATCTTTGGATCAACCACGGATCAAGAAACATCTCGAAGAATAAACGGCTCCACTAAAGGCATTTGGCGATATGCCGAGACTAGGGCGCGGTTCAGGAAGAGCCGCGGTTCCAACTTGATCACATACTTCGCTATTTTTTTAATCGTCCATTTTCATAGATTAAGATCTAACGGCTAGGTGAATGTCCACCTTGAATTTTAAGACCGATGGATAGGCTAGGCTTCAAGATAACTTGACACCCGAGGTTAGTACATTGCGCTAAAAGCGTAACCCTAAGTGGCGGGCGAGGGTACCGGACGCTCTGGCCCGGTAAGTAACAGCGTCGAGGTAGGGGGGTGCCCGCCACCTCGAAAAACGCGTTTCGCCAGTTTTAAAATTTTAGGGTAAAAAAAAAAAAAAAAAATTAAAATTAGGTTAAGAGTAATATTTTTCATTATTCTTTTAGCGTTGGTTGCTTCCCTGAGCTCGCCCTAGCCGCCATAGCCGCCGAACCCCAAGCTCTCTCCGCCATAGCCAAACCTCGTTTCTTGCCTTCCTCTCCCAAGCCCACCCGGTAGCCACCTAGTTGAGATGGAGGAAACCAAACAGTATACAAGCGCAAGCCTCGCTATTCTCTAGACCACAACTCTTTTTTAAAAGAAAGGGGCATATTGTGGGATTGAACCCTTGACCTCCTACAACCAAGTCAACCCCTTTACCAATGGGCTAAGTTCCTCTATCGAGGGAATATAATAGTCCTCATTTTATTTATAGTGGCTCTGTTTTCTATTTAAATTAGAAGACTACCTTCTATGGATCCACGTTGTGGAGGCAACAACTCCGCACGGGAGCAAGCTCTCTTGCCATAGCCGCCCGAGTAAGCGATCTTGCCATAGCCACTTTGAGTCAACCTCTCTACGCCATAGTCGGCCAGGATAGCTGTTAACCATACATAAAGCTAGTATCCCCTAGGAATAAAACCGACCAAATGAAGCGGCGTAATCTAGCAAGTCCGCCAACTTGTTATGATAATATCAACTCACTTGGTGGGACTAATTCGAATTTGATTAATAACGATGGGGCAACTCTCTAGGATAGCGGCATGTGTTATATCCTTGGATATTCTTTAGCGGCGATGATAATGTCGGTTATCGCGTTCCTCGACCCTATAACTTTAATTATTTTCTTTCCTTTGATAGATGCCTTGGGCCTTGCCATGATTTAACCCATACCACATTCATATGCTTTATATTAGACCTTATTCGACGTTATATAAGTAATGTTTTATAGACATAATTATAATTAACGTTGTCTCTCTCTAGTATCTCAACCTTGACTCGTCTCATTTCCCCAGAAAGGATCTCTTCTCGCCGACCAACTAGGGACTGCCATGCAAAGACCCTTCTAAGCTAGACCATGGGTAGCTTTAATCCTACCACCCTTCACTACTTCTTCTCAATTGTCATGTTCTTTTTATGGACCATTTCCCCAGACCGCAATACATACCCTGTAATACGTAATGAGTGCTTGTGTTAGACCCCTACAATAGTGTTAACACCTTCATTCTAAATCAATCCCGGCTACAAACTTTAGTATTATTTTGTGCCAAACCTCACCGCCTATATGGCTGTGAATAATTATCTGCGCCACACGCCGTCAAATTGATAGCCGTCTACCCCCTTTTGGTGTTCTTCCACCCTAATGGACCAATGGCATCCAACCATTGTTGACTAATCACCTCCTTCTAGGATATCTAGATATGGTTGGGGCAAAGTATTTCCAACCATTATTTTAGTGCCTAAACGTCCTTAGGTTCCGCAAATGACCTTACATATGTCCAAGCAATTATGTGAGTATCATAGAGCATAGTACCATCCAAAGACCTCTCAAGATAGGCCTCCCCTATTGAGAGCTCTTGTGTTCAAGTCTCTGGGGATCCGTCATATGCCCGCATGGACGCTGCCAATCTGGCATCACGTATAAGTGTTATCTACCTATTTATTTATTACAAATGTCCTTGGTGAATTCAATTCACCATCTTGTCCTAGGACATGGAAGTCTTCTTCCTTAACCCTTACACCAAATCTTTAAAGAGTTTTCCAGCTCTTGCTGCCTTTCAAGCCGCAGGTATATCTTTGCATGTTAGCAAAGACTACCCTTCATGATAGGCAATAACCTTTCTACCCAGATTGCTAAACATCTTTAATACGGGTCCTCAGTATTCCGACCCTTACGCTGCTACAAACGTACACAACTCACCGATTTTTTGTTCACCCCTTCCTTTATTCGATGGGAGTCACCAATCCAATTACTCCCTACATTATCGGTTAACCGCCTTGGGGCTTCTAAGCCGCTATGATATGTTCCCTATATTGTTAACCCACCTATCATTGGGGGTTATGATCCAACGTTGTCCTACATCCTAGCAATGTTAGTCATTATATTTTCTGTCATGATGTTATGACATTATTGTGGCATTACAAATGACTTTTGCATCCTCATTTAAGCCATAGTCATACCCTAGGACGGGTGAGCCTTAGGTATAAATCGTGAAATACGGAGTCATCAAGGTGCCTACACGGTATTTTGTGAGCCTTTCTACAATTACCTATGTGTGACATAACCCGGACTTGTATCCCTGTTCGAAGTCAGTATATATCCTAACATACACCTCGATGTAACCCATCTTTGTTCACCAAGTGTCTCGCAAGACACATCCCAACTTCTAGCAAGTAAGCGCTTATTTGCTACTCATCACGGAATTGTACTATTGTACTATTCAACTCCATCATCTTGACTTTATTTTTGTGGGCCCTTGACATTTATTTCAAGTGCCAACTACCCTAACATGCAACGGATTACGGTCCTTTGCACATTTTGAATATATCTCCGCACCCTTCATTAGTAACTTTGGAGTCATTCTTTTTTCTTCCCTTGTATCGCCACTTAGATTACCTCTAAGATCCTTTTAGAGCTACATGCTCTAACTTAGCTAAAGTGTAACCTTGGTAGTTCTTTCAAACAAAACCCATTGCCTATGTGACTTTATGATGTGGTCGTGCCACCTACTTCCCAAATGGATAGGGGCCAACTTTTATGTTGGACTTGTATATGTTGCCTATATTTTGACAGTGGTCTCTAGCTATTTCAACCATTCCTTTGGTACCTTATGGTATTTTTAACCCCATACATAAACTTTTTATTTTCCCCATGGGATTATGCCATAATTCCAAAGGGTTCTACCACATCAAAGTTCCTTCATTTAATTATCCTTTGTGTTTCGCCATGCTTTGTCACAACTAACCTATTTTCTTAAGTTATCATATGGACTTTGACTTTTGATCGGCTTCAAATCTTCCTCTTTGACTCCCTCATAATGAAGTGGAGGCACTAAAACCTCTTGGTCTCTAATAGGGAAACCCAATGTTTCAATCTTCGTTAGTAACCGCCATATGATTATTCAATTCTTTACCCCTAACGGATCTATGCCTCGCAGGCAAAGCGGATCCTCCGGCAAGTATCTACAATTGGTTCCCCGCAGTAGGGTAACTCTTAGGATATATGGACTATTGGTATATATAATCCCACCCCTTGTAATCTATACCTCTCGTCTTGATTTTTATCGGGACTTGGAATTGCTATGTATTGCCTCTTCTCGGTTTATCCCTAAAGATATAATCGCAAAAGTCTCCTTCTTTTTCTTCTATCGGGGATGCCAGATTTGATCCATCCTTTTATTCCCAAAACCAAATGGATGCTCTCGACTTGTAATCCTTGAAATAATTCATTGGTATTTACAACCTTTGAGTAGTTAACCTCTCATTATCGGTTATTTCAACACCGTTCCAACCATCCTCGGGATGTTTTTGAATGTAACATCACCATATATGCTAGACTTACTCACGCTACTTTCACTACTTTTAAACTCTTTCCATATTCCCTTAGTACGATGAACCTAAGATAGTCAACTCCAACCATTGGGATAACTTGAATGCTTATTCTCTCCTGGATCATACTTAATCAAATATCTTTTGTATATAAGCGTATCATTATGCTTATTCTTCAAACCTTCCTAAGTAATATTCCATTCGCCTTGTACGAATATTCTTCTATCTTTTAATATGATATACATCTCAATATCACAATTAACATCTTCGATCTCCTAACTAGTGTAGTATGCAATACTACTACATCCTTCAAACATCCGAAACCACTATGTTGTTATTATGAGATATAGTAACATGTGTGCACCAACCCTAACTCTAGACTCATATGTAATTCGTTAACATAGCCACCTAGCTATGTTCATCCTTCCCGCAAATCACACCACACCTTCTAGACTCTCTAGCCTTAGGTTGCCTTGGTCCTCACGCTCTACTCATAAATTCCACAGGGGCAAATACCACCCTAAGTTCCTAGTGGACATATTTAATGTCTAGTATAGGAATTCTTATCTTCATTACTTCCGTATTTATATATGTGAACTAAAAGTTCTATTACACATCTTATCTTTTTCTAATTATGGTTTTTCCATTAAATGCTCCTAGATATACCAACGCGGAGTTACTCCTCGGGATACACACACGCTACCGAGTCTACAGCACATTCTCCTTGGTGAGATGTTCCTAGGGCACCTACCTTGTTCATACTCCAGACTTTGGTCTATTCAAAGTGTCCCTCCAAATTCTCTATGACTTAACATACCTTGTCTCACACTTGTTTTAGATGCTTTGTTTTTTAGATGCCCTAGCAATTGTCGTCTTCTCTTGACCTTGGGTGCAAACTACCTTCCACACTATTGTCCAGTCTGCTATCCGGCACCTCGATGCTCCCTGCAGACATAAGATGTGGCCATTCCCTTAATTTATATATCATGCATAATGGTCATGCATTTGACCAACCTCATATAACCTTGCGTCTTTATTCCACACCTCAGGAACAACAATCTCCTTGGGAAACGCAATATATGCGTAAATCCTTAATCCGTACTTTATGGATCCGCATCCGCATACCACGTTAGTCTCTATCGTTCCGTGAATCATACCTCCATTCAAGTAGCAATAGTTATACAATGTCGGGTCCACATTCTATACCTTCACCACCACTGTCGAAACCTACACTTCTAAAGCGATCTCTCTTTCAAAAGCTGGGTACTTATAATCCAGTTTCCACCTTAGTATAGTACCTCTCTGACGTGATCTATGGTAGATAATCATAAACCACTTCTTCATCGGATCTATGGTGCTATATCCAGTCTCCTTTTACGTACAATGGCAATATATACCGTAATCCTCGTAATTAATACGCCCAGTGTTTCAATCAGATAACAAACATCATTATACCAATTCCTCGAGTAACCATCCAAAATAAGGATACCTTACCACTCCTTATTCCCAATGTTTAGCACTTCTACTTCAAGCAAGAACCCAGGATCTGCTTAACCTTCATTATATAATAGCCTCAAGAAGCATCGGGCATGCTTTTGATGCTTCCGTATCTCTAATAAATGTATAGATATAGCTAATGAATTAATAGGTGTGCTCATGTGAGGTAAAGCTCGTTTAGTATTAGTTCACCTCGAAATCCCGTTGGTCAATTAACCTAAGGAACCATCTGTTATTCTATTTTATAGCGTTATCACATACAAGCCTTAGATCCATGATTTTAGATTTAGCTCCACAAAGGTTTTACCCATGGTTACTTAAAGCCAACAATATAGCAATTGGCGTTTTAAATCAAACCAACATTTAAATCAACAATGTAGTCTCATTTCCTAAGGGTCTTCAACCCTCGCATATTAGGATCAGGCTATCAGTTACAGCTAGGTGTAAACTATGGATCGAGAGTGTCAGTGTGGAAACATTAAAGATACTCAAAAGGGAAAAACTCTTTAAACATAGAAGGATATAATTATGTATGTCTTACATAAACTCCTAAGGGAATAACGAGACTTAGATAATGTTATACCAAGGTTATGAATAATAAATGAAGAACGTCTGTCTGTAATTAATATTAAAGTATATAGGTCAAAATAGCAAATGCAGTACAACATATAATTCTATAAAGGGTAACTATAAATGGCAGGGGCATCTAAACACTCACGATAGCAATGTATGAGTTGTTAAAAACTGTACCAAAACAGGAAAACGAAATTTAGATGTAAAATTACATTAAGGCTCGCTGTAATAAAATCACTTGCAAAGTGAAGGGCGAATATAATAGACATATATACAAAAGTTAATATGATTAGAATGACCTTCTACTAAACAGTGCGAGATTAATAACTCTGTATTATAATATAACAATAAATAGAAGTTCTTTATATCCATACCTGTCTTTAATATATAATCAGTTACATGTATGTATAGAAAGAATGATTTCTAAAATAGATAGACTGTGAACTCGTCACCACGAATGAACATGACAAAGTCTATGTGACTTATAATATCACGCTATCTCTTTAAGGAGGGCAGACTTCCTTCTAATATACGATGTGTTGCCCCGGCAAAGAGTAGTCTTGATCTTGAGGACAAACATCATTTTAAAGTAGGGAGAATGTGACGTTCCACATATTTATACGCCTTTTTAAGTATAAATACATGACACGTCACTATGAATAATTAATGGCACATTAATTATTCATAAGCTAAGGTTAGCTATGTTAATAATTAAATTATAAAGGTGGAAACCTAACCTTAAACCCTAATTCGAATTTAGGGCTTAATCTAATATTAAAAGGACCTAAAATACCAAATTAGCTAATATTAGCCAACCCGAGTCGCCACCGCCCCAAATCGATTGGGCAAGGGAGAGTTACTAACTTGGGACCCAAATTGGGGTTTTACCCCCATTTGCCCCAATTCAATTAGGAGCAATTGGAGATGGAGGAGGAGCAAAGCAGCCGGGCACCCTTCAAAGAAATCGACCGAGGAGCAAAGAATGGCGCCTAATCCTGTGTTCGGGTGTCTTTGAGCACCAAGTCCAGGGAAGATGGAAGTACCAAATGACAAGGGATCCAAAGAAAGAACTCGGGTGGGTGGTTAGTATAGCTTCATGTTCTAGAGTAGCCCTGTTGGGCACTTGTTGTGTTCATTTCTTCCCGTTCTCTCTATGCTTTACTTGTAGGAACTAACCCTTGATTGCAAAGGTGAGTTGTCTTTATCTCGATTCCTCGGTCTTGCTCTTAAAGGATGGATTGATAGTCCTTTGCATAGTATTACTCTTGAAATGGGGGAATTAAGGGGTAGAGACCTGAGCCCATGTTTTTAGTATGCTCCTAGATAGAGCCCTGTATTATCCCATTAGATGCGGCCTGTATGGGAGACCACCAGGTCAGATGCTATGGAATGGCTTAGCACCAGAGAAGGGACGCAGATGGTGAAGTGGGGGTGGGGTCTTGCACGAACATAAAAGGCTCCTGAGACTCCTACAGTGGGCTAGGCCTGATAGCCGGTCACGTAGAGGGGCAGTATGGGTCCGACACTCCACAGGTGTAGAGGTGTGACCCATATGGGGCACCTTGCACTTTGAGTAGATTTAGGGTGAGTAATTCCGCACGGATCTGGGTCGGCCGATGCGCACGATTCTCTAGCTCACCCATGGAACCATCGCGCGATCTGGAAGGGGACACTTCCCGACCTGCCCGGGCTCGGGACGGGGCTTCATGAACCACGAGTAGGCTCAAGGGTGATACCTTGAGTCTCAAGTTTTGGGAAGGCTATAGTGATGCCATAGCATGAATCGACCCATCTGCAAAGTGTGCAATGTGAGGGGCGGATGGAGTGGACAACTCTAGCCGATGTTCTATGCCAGCCAACGAGGGTTATACCTTTGTCTGGCTGATCTCTTGAGACCGGCCGTCCGTCTATCCTCACAGAGTCTGAACCAGGTAGAACCATGGGTTTGGGGTGTTTTCCTTAGGATTAGGTGCATATTCTTTGCCATTAGTACTTGGATGGATGTGCCACCCTTTCGTGGTGGTTATTTATATATACATATTTATGTTGTGTGCTAACATGTATTCACGCTTCCGCGACTTAGAAGCCCCATTGAAGGCGTGGGCGAATGACACCTCCGTGTCCTTCACGGGCATCTTTCTATAGATGGTCCGAAGTTAGGCGGAGGGCCCCCTCATGGTGAGCCTGATTGCCATGGGAGGGGAAGTCCCAGATGTGTATACGTCCGGAGCGCCGTATATATTCAGGGAGCGTCACACCGGTTAAAGATACATAGGCTAGACCAAGAACTGCAAGACAAGCATCCGACGTCTAGATCATATCTCTAGTTGCATATCTAGGTTCTCGCGCAAACCTAATGATTGCCATAAGTTTGCTGAGTATGTCAGTATTCTAGTATGCCTATCAATTCATTTGCATGTAATCACAATCAAAATCATCTTGCATTTGACCAATGCGAAAACTTTACCTCTTCCTATTATCTGTAGAGATGAAAGAGAGGAATACTAAGAGGAAAACTAGAATCTAGAAGCTAAAATCACAAACTAGCCTGTAGCCACTACCCAGAACCAAATCGATTCATGCAAAGCTGAGACAACGACCAAGTTCTGGCGTGTTTTTCTGCCAGAGATCTGCCATTTTAAACGCCATAGCAGTGATCGGAAGGGGATTTGATGCTTTGAGAAGCCATGCCTTGATGAGGAAGATGCCACTGCCCTAAATCAAAATAGGTCATTGCCCTAACTCGATCCCACAGTTCAAAACCTCTAAACAAAAACAAGACAAAACTAATAAGACTTATGCTTGCAAGCATCGATTCCATTAGAAGAAGACCCTAATTTTAGAAGAATGAACTTTAAATTTTGAAAAGACTTACCTTGGATGTGGAGTTCCGTTTGCAAAGCTTCGTGAGCAGGCATTGCTGAGTATCACATGCTGCTCAGGGCTTCTAAGAAGATCCAGCTACATTTTGAGAAGTCCCCAAGTGCAATACGTCGACGTCCTTTGCTATCCCATTCTCCATTTTTTAAGGCTTTTCTAATTTTCATGACCGTGGATGAGGAAAAGCTTAGATCTAATGGTATATTTGCATGCCATCTCAGATTTGGCTGAGGTGGAAATGACACGTGGATAACTTAGAATTTCAGGAAAGGCTGTAGGCCTGGTAGGGCTGGTGTGCTAAAAAAAAAAAGGAATTTCATCCATCTAGAATGCGAACAAAATGGTTCATACAATCTGAGTTATAAGGGTCATTTTGGACTAAGCCATGTAGGATTTACATCAATTTAGATAAATAAATAATAGTTCAAAAAATACAAAAAAAGGTACTAGAAATCAAACCAAATAACCAATGAAATCAAAACAACTTTTGCTCCACATATAAGAGACGTAGGATATGAATTGAACACATCCCAAAAGCTATAAGTTGGCTTGCCCCTTCCTCATCTTCGTACAAGACTTTGGCACAAGGTCAGAGATTGTTGAAGCAATTGGAAGCATCATTTGTAACAAACTGCTAAGCTTCTGAGGAAGAAGTACAGGGAGTCCCCAAAAATGGGGTAGATAGAAAGAATTAGAGCCCATAGTAGGAATCCCTACGCATCCTAGCTATGTGTACTGTGGGCAATCTCATTTCCACATCTCCATGATGGTAGAGAATCGAATGGAATTGAGTTTTTATCATCCACAGAGACCAATCGACCTATGGAACCCAAGAAGGAGGCACATCAAACATATTACTGCTCGGATTAAAAAACCCCCGCCCCGAAGGGTCTTTGGGGGAAAAACCGTGACAGGAATTAAAGTGCTATCGAACTGTACAGACATCTATGATGAGGGGAAAGAAATATGTACACATATCAGGCGAGTGCTCAAGGACCAAGCTGATCCTGACATCCGTACCGACTACCGAGGCCATGCTCAACATCTCATGCAAGGGCTGTCCAGGCCGGACTAGTTCAGCATAGCGTCACAGCTCTGAAGGGTGTGGCATTCGTCTTCCACAGCTCCAACTTGGCAGTGTTGACAAAGTCTTTCCTGGCGCAACTCCCCAATCCATCTTCCGTCTCAATCCGGAGATGTTGTGTGCCTATGCGGATAGAGGCAATGAATCTGCGTTTTTTCGTGGGTACATGGGTGCGTAAGTAGCATTGCGGGCCTCACTCCAGCATGGGGTTTATCTGGCATTGGTAATATGTTGTCTTGACCTGTTCAAAGGTGCTGGCATCCTATAGCTTGCCGAGGAAGCATGTATCAAGGTATTGTCTGAGGCTATGGCGGTCTGCCTCTGTTTGTACTCGGATGTACCTGTGCTGCTACACATTGCATCTGGCCAGCCACTGAGCTCTCTTTTCCCCCCAACCGGCCTTTAGGCACTGAGGCTCCATTGCCACGGTGTAAGCGAGGTTAGGTAGGCCATATATACCTACTCAGTTACTCAGATTGTCTCCTCTACTTGTCCCAACATTTGGGAGTAGGTTCTCATTACTCATCCAGTGACATATAAAATAGCTAGGGGAGGCTGCCCTTCTTCCACCCGCTCCCCTTCAATGGCCCACTTTTTGTCCTTTAATGGCCCACTTTTTACTCTTTAATAGCCCACCTTAAAAAGTACTAAAACTTGAACTAAATGCATGGTCTATTAATGGGCACTTGTGGGCCAATGAAGGTCAAGTGTGAGCATTTGGTGGTCCATTGAAGGTCTTTTAGTTGTCCGTTGAAGGGCATTTGGTGGTCTATTGGATTCAAAATAAGGATAGAACTTAAAATCTTCATAGCGAGCTTTTGATTTGTCCAAACAACTCGTGTTTAGTACCAATTGAAAGCTAAACTTTGAAATTTTATTGTGTTATATCAAAATAGTTGATTAAAATGAATTAAACCCATCATAATATAATTTTTACGCTTAAGTCGGCGCTTATGGGCACCCTCCCCTATAGAACCCTTCAATCTTACCAATTCTGTCTAGTCCCTTATTGTAGCTCATCATCATCTTCCTACGATGCGACAAAGCCATTAAGGCTACTTCCATACTAAAGTAATTCTTCAATTTCTCCACAGAGTTGTTTGGCCTCCCCAGAGTCGCATCACAACGATGTCTCCATATTACTCACATGACCATGTTCACCATAGAGGCAGCAATGGAGCTTGTGTCCGAGATCAATATAACATCAGGCCACATGAGTTGATATATATCTAATCCTAGAATAGGATATAGCCAATACCAAAATTCAATAATTTTTCCCAATTCAAGAAGGGGAAGAGAATGCTAAAATGTAAGTCATCTTAGGTTACATTCCACCTAATATTAAATCTAATTGTCTAAAGAAATTCTTATTTATACTTTATTTTGACCTAGCAGTTCTAGCTCCTCTTCTAAACTTTCCTCTGCACATAATCCACCATAGCAAATTTAATAGCATTTTAGCTATAATACTAAACTTTACATGGAAAGCATTTTTCACTGCCACTAAGTGCCGACAAAAGATGACATTGCAATGTGAATAAAAATTTACATGCTCCTAGGTTTTCTCCCAATCAACTCTCAGCCATTAAAGTGCCTTGTTGGTTGGAGATTGAATATCTACCTCAGGATTGCTAGTATCAGAGTTTCTAAAAAATATTGCTAATACTCTGGGCTCCTACATAACACACTCAATAGCTAAAAGGGCCATAATTTGTGTTGCTATTCCAGTTAATGCAAGTATACCCAAACAGTTGCAGTAAAAAATGGACTATGCTATTCCAAATCTTCAATGAAATTGATCTATCACATAAGGGCATGGCAGTGGGTGCACTCTTCTCGAACAATGCAGAAGAAAATGTGGGTACAAATGACATGCTAATCTTCTACCAACAAGTGCCCTTCACATCCATTCAACAAGCATCTCAACAGCTAACGAAGTCCTGATCAGGTGACCTCTTAGCAGATGGTGCTATCCAAACATAGAACAAGGTGTAGAACTATTGCTCGGAAAGTTAAAAGCACTAAAAATATTCACGCATTAAAAAATACAAATGGTATCCCTCAATCAACCTCCGCACTATCTATATATATAGCCGAGGTGACCTCGATAAAAAAGATGATACAAATGATGTGATAAACAGAGGTATAAGAGAAGAGATGCATCCAAAAACGATATTAATAGTATATCAGGACAACAGTAAGTGGGACAGACTCAGAAATGTCTGAAAATATGGAGATGGTGAAAATCTTTTTGCCATAATAGGGAAAAAGAACAAGATGGATTACCAATATGGAGTCAAGCAGCACAAATATAATGAATCGAAAGAAGGCCGCAATTCTTTACCGTTTATCATCGAGCTTATTACTGCTAAGTTTTTCCCTCAAAATCCTTTGAGCGGGGATTTTTTAATCTTAGACATATAGGCATGCTTTATTCTCTCTTTCTTTGTTTAGGTCCCATAGGCCTCTTTGTCTTTGTGGATGATAAAATCCACTCAAATTTATTCAATTATATAAGACAAATGAAAGTTCCGACAAGATATCTGACTAACCAAAGTGACCTTAAAGAAATTTTGATGGAACCTAAAAAGTTTGCATCGTGATGCGCACAACATCCAGTCTTTTCTATTAAGTTAACAAACCCAATGTCATCTCAAAATTTTGGAATCACCTTCTATATAAAGTGTGTACAATTATTTTTGGGTTGCCCGCAGGGCCCATAGGGATGGAGGGGGTGAAAATGGGATATATGCCAACTCGAACTGGAAATAAGGTGGAGATTTTGGGAGGAAGATGGTTGGAGGCTGCAATTGAATCAGGAGGAGTATGCATGTTAAAACCCTAAAATTGCTCAGAAGTGCCAGTTCGCTGGGAGAGATACATGCAGAACAGGTGTGTAGAAAATAGGAGACGCAGCCTGATAGGCAGGACAGAGTTGTCGGAGTTTTAACAGGAATGAATGAGCTGTTTTAGTGCAAATATGTAGCAAAATAACAGGGGTTCTAGCGGGATTTGATATGGATGTAAAAATAACAATTCCTGAAACCATAGACCATATATCCCTAAAACAATCGAATAAGTTGTTATTAAAAAAAAAACATAGATTCAAGATAAAAAATAATCGCATTAACTCACTAGGTATATTGGTTAAAGTAGTCTTAGTTAGGACATTGAATTATTTTGGTAGAGGTTCGAGCTCTCGTATTTCATATTCTAAAACCTTAGGCAAAGTTGTATAGAGGTTCGATATTCCCTCAAAACCTTAGGCGAAATCATATTTCATATTTCAAAATCATAGGCGCCTCCAATCATAAATGATTATAAGCGAAACGAGAGGTGGTCAGGGGCCCCAACATACGATCTGGGCCGTAGGATCGACGAATCTGACGACTTTGGTAGTCCAGGGTGCACCTCATTTAGAATATGTAGCAAAATAATATGATCTGGGTCGTAGGATCGACGAATCTGACGACTTTGGTAGTCCAGGGTGCACCTCATTTAGAATATGTAGCAAAATAACAAGGGGTTCTAAGGGGATTTGATATGGATGTAAAAATAACAATTCCTGAAACCATAAATCATATATCCCTAAAACAATCGAATAAGTTGTTATATAAAAAAAAAAAAAAAGCGTTCAAGATAAAAAATAATTGCATTAGCTCACTGGGTATGTTGGTTAAAGCAGTCTTAGTTCGGATAATGAATTATTTTGGTAGAGGTTCAAGCTCCCGTATTTCATATTCTAAAATCCTAGGCAAAGTCGTATAGAGGTTCGATATTCCCTCAAAACCTTAGGCGAAATCGTATTTCATATTTGAAAATCATACGCTCCTTTAATCATAAATGATTATAAACGAAACGAGAGAGGTGGCCAAGGCCCCCAACGTACGATCTGGATTGTAGGATCAACGAATCCGATGATTGTGGTAATCCAGGTGCACCTTGTTTAGAATATGATCCCCTTTAGAAGATTTTGGGTTTGCATTATCTGGGAGTTTGTTCTTTAGCACATTTCAGTACAAAATTATTTACTAGTTTGTGAAGTTCGTTATGCACCTGCCAAGATATGCATTTTAATTTTCTTCCAAGTAAATGCTGCTAATTCCAGAGGTTCTATTCTTTCCAAAATTTCTCCCCATTCTCATATTTTTTTAAAGATTTAGCAATATCAAATTGGCCACTTATGGAGTCAATTTATGAAGTTGTTGTTTTGAACATGCTACCACCCTTTGGTCATGGTGAAAATGCATCCTACTCTGGCGTGGCAGACTTTTTTACAAAATATTTGAATGTGTGGCCAACTGGCCCGTCGGGATAAGAAACACCCTACTCCAGGTGAATACAAAAGTTACAAAGTACAAAGATGAGGTGCGCCCATCATGCCTTGCATGCAAAACGAGTGGTGGAACCTTGGAACACTGTATGGTAGAATGTAGCGACTTGCAATTTGATGTGGAAGTGGTGCAAGGAAAAGTTTGGCAAAACACTAGAGACCAATCAGATCCTCTCGGGCATGTATCCATTGGAATGGCTACATTCTAAACGCATTGCCTTTCACATAGTCAGGAAGGAAGGAAGGTATTTTTATCGTCCACGGAGACCAATCGGTCTATGGGATCCAATACAAAAGCGCAGCAAGCGGATTACAACCCGGATTACAAAACCCCCGCCCCGAAGGGTTTTCGAGGACAAAACCGTGGCAGCAATCAGCCTGCTGACAAACTGTTCCAACATACGAAATACAAAAACACACAAATATACACACTCATGCACCACACGGTAGTGCGATCGTTGGCGACCCGGTGAGGGGCAAAGGTGAGCTTCGCGGATCCGATTACCTCGAATATGCGACCCGAGCGCGTCGCGGCGGCGTGTTCATCGGCAAATGTAGGGGGCAAATGCGGCGTACTAAGGGGATATATCTGGCCCGGATCCGACCGAATCTTTGGGCAACTCTGCGGAAAGTGTGAGACTCATTCTCAATGGCACCGTTTGACACAGCGGAGAGCTTGTCTGGCGGGGCTCCCCAATCCACTGCGCGCTCGATCACGAAGATGGTGGGCACCTATGCAAATGGAGGCAATGAGTGCATTGCTTTTCGAGGGCATTTGGGAATGCAGTGGCTAGACCCGGGCTAACATGGGGTTGATATGCTCCTTGTAATGGGCGTTTGGCGTGCTGCAGAAACGGGGTCCCGAGCTTGCCAAGGAAGCAAGCGTCTGGGTACTCCTACAGGCTGTCACGATCGGCCTCTATGGCCAAGACGCGACCTGTGCTCCTGCGTTCCATCGGGCGAACCACTGATCTCTTACCCCTCCAACAGAATACGAGCCGTTGCGGGCCCATTGCCACATCGTAAGCCCAGGTCGCGGGGCGAGGCATCACCCATATTAACCACTTTACGAAAATAGGCGATGTGTCTATCAAGGCGCCCGGCGGCAAGAATCGGTTCCTGCCGTGAGTCGATGGGGACTGAAGGTTTCACCCCAAGTGCGGGTGCAAAATGCACTTTTGCTCCAGGTCATTCCGGATTAAGCCAAGGAGGCGTAGGGCCTAAACCTCGACCGTCTGAAGGGAAGACGAATTTCGACCCGATTAAAGCGGATGTGGTGATGGCCCCAATCATAGAGGCTACGCACGGTATTTGTTGTTACGCATGGCATAAAAGCGCTCCGACCCGTTTGTCACATAGCGGATGGGCGCCTCTAGCGAGCGAGGAGAACTCCACCTAGGTACTTGTAGGTGGCGTGACCTCTGAGGCTATCCCGATATGTAGTCGTGGGCGTGGGGTGGCGTGAAAGGATATGAGGGCCCTACGGTCTTGGCAGTTCGCAGCGTAATACGTAGCGACGAGGGGAGATGTGTCTAGGGCATCGGATGGTACGCATAACCCGGGGGTGTGGGCGGAAGGTCAACATCATCCGCATAGATGAGCTGGCGGATGACCTGGTGCAAAAGCTGTATGCCATCCCCATGCTCAGTAAGCCAGGGCTCTAACTGATCAATGTAGAGGCCAAAAAGTGTTGGTGAGAGGGGGCAGCCCTGCCGGACCCCGATACTACTGGTGAATGCTTGGCCCGTCGGCTGCATCCTGCCAAAACAACTCTCTCATACGGCGTATATGGCATTCTACGCATTGCGTGGCAGCCCGATTGGCCTTGATCCCTAGCCCATAGCTTTTCCGGGACCGTATCAAAGCCTTCGTGAAGTCCTGGCGACACAATACAAGTCATGCCGATGGTTCCTACCGTCTTCAATCGATCGCAGATGTAAAGATATGGTCAATCTTTGAGTGGCGGGGTCTAAAGCCGGCTTGTGTGAGGGCTCACACATCTGGCCTCCGCCAGTAGTCCGGGGTCAACCGCCTTTCGAGAATGCCGATAGCGGTTTGGCAAACACCGCTCGACCATGATCGCCCGAGTGGTGAGGGACGGATTAAAGGTGGGGTCGCCCGCCTTGTGAATGGGGACAACCACGCTTGTGGTCCATTGTCGGGAAACCTTCCTGCAATGCTCACGTTGAGCGAGGGTAGTGAGGATTGGCACCAGCCGCTATCCGGCCCATTTGAGTAACTCGGCGCATACCATCGAGGTCGGTTGCCTTCCCATTAGCCAGCCGTTCGCCGGGCCCTCCACAACATCCTCCTAGCCCGAGAACCAATGGGGGGGCCATCACGTGGGGGTATGCGTCTGGCGTCCCCAGTGGAGTCATAGAGCTGCTTTGCAAATCATTTCCCCTTTGCCAGTGTGATGTCCCACGTAGGCTAAGGTCGGCCTGGACCAAGGCAAAAAGGTTCGAGGATGAGTGTCAAGCGGGCCGAACATTATCTCCCACGATGCACAGTAAGATACAGCGGCTTTGTCTCGCCGGATGGAATTTGTGATCAGGTGTGGATACCATAAAGCGGATTCCTGGATGTGATGTGGATTTGGGGCGCTTGCGTTCTTTACACTCGCATCAAACCCTGGTTACGCCGGAAATGTTATTGTCCCCGAGCAAAAGTACCGTCCCACGCATCCCGTAATAACGAAGTCAACGGGTCCGCTCACGCTCTAGTGTGGGGGTCCGCAGAATGGGCGGGGCATAGACACTATGGATCACATAGAAAAAAGAAAGAGCAATTGTCTTCCTAAAGAATGTACCTGAGCTAACCAACTGGTGTATGCTCTGCAGAGGTGTTTATGAAAGTACAAATTCATACATGACTATGAGGCTACCTTGGGGGACTTTCATCAAACTCTAGCAGTAGATGTCTTCAATATCATATGAAATGTTGAAAGTTGACTCTGTATATACACCCTCTTCAAACTTGTACAAGAGGGTGTTTATTTGCTATATAGTCATGTAACATTTACTCATTAGCAATATAATTCTTTATCCATAAGAAAAAAAAATTGTGCAAAATAAGACCGACTATCATTTTGACATATGATTGACCAATAGTTGATGTCTTATTTTTTCAATAAGCCCCCTGGTAGAACCAAAAGTCTTTCCCTTCAAAGTATGAAGAGAAAATACCCAAATCTAGTGTTGCTCAAGTGGAAAGTAAAAGAGTGAGGAAATCCAACAAAATTTTATCCAGTTGAAAAATTGACTCATGAAGAAATCAACAAGATTTCATCTCAATTTGAAAATTTGACTGCATCAGTGTTAAACCAAAGTTTAGGGGACACTAGAAACCAACTAACTGAAATCGTAGGAATTTTCTTGATAAGTTCTCTTATGGTTTTCCATTTGAACTGAGGCACATCATGTTAGAATTAGATAGAAAATGGGTCTGAGAAGAGCAAGAAAACAAGATCTGCCAATACTATCAATTTGGCTGTCAAATGGAAGTGATTGAAGATGTGTGTTACCCACTTAAAATTGCCCAACATTTGCACCTAACTGGGCACGATAAACTATGGTTAGACCTATGTGATATTGCGTACACCTTTAGTAATGCCACTAGCATTATATATCTAATAGGTGCTCTAGAGACATGTAAGCTCAACTGTGTTCCTCACTCCACTAACATGTACAGATATACAATTTATTAACGAGCTTATTACTGCTAAGGATTTTCCCTCAAAACCCTTCGGCGAGGGTTTTTTAAATCTTAGATGGTAATAGGCTTGTTTTGTTCTTACTTTCTTTATTTAAGTCCCATAGGCCTCCATTTCTTCGTGGACAATAAAATCTATTCAAATCTGTTCAATTCTATAAAGAAAAATGGAAGCCTTGGCAAGATATCTAATCAAAGTGACCATAAAAAAATTTTGATGTTGCATCATGAGTTAATGGACCCAATGTCTAGTGGCCTTCTATATAAAGTGTGTACAATCATTTTTAGGTTGCCCAAGGGTAAACCCTAGGGATGGAGGGGGTGAAAATGGGATATACCCCATGTATGTAACAATTGGAAGGTGAAGTTTTTAGGAGGAAGATGGATTGGGGGCTGCGAGCATGTAAAAGTCTTGAAAAACTGCTCAGAAGTGCCAAATGGCTGGGAGGCATACATGCTGAAGAGATTCTAGCGAAGTATTTAGTAGAAAATAGGAGACGAGGCCTTATTATAGGCAGGACGGAGATGTTGTCAGAGCTTTACTAGGAATGAATGAGTTGTTTTAGTGCAATATGATCCCCTTCAAAACATTTTAGGTTTGCATTTTGTTCTTTAGCACGTTTCTGTACAAAATGATTGATCACCTTGTAAAGTTCGTTATCGACCCACCGAGGTATGCATTTTAATAGTAATTTTTCTTCCAAATGAATGCCGCCAATTCCAAAGGCTCTGTTCTTCCTGAGATTTCTTCACATTCCCAGATTTTTACCGATTTTATTTTAGATTTCTTCTTATGTGCAACCCGTTGTGCACAACACATTATTTCTTTGTCTTAGGGGAGGGTGCTATGAATTTGAACGAGCCAAATCCATATGAATGTGAGGTGGACCCTCTACTTTTTTAACAAGGTTGATTTACTTTTTTGGGCATGATTTTTCTTTTTCATAAGTAATAAGTAATGGCTTAGGAAAAAAATTTGATAGTTATAGCTAAAGTGGTGGTGAAAATTAATTCTTTGCATTGATGGCCATAGCGTCATTAGAATTTTTATTGGTATTTCTTAAAGCTTGTCTTGGTATAAATTTGCAGAAGAATTGAAAACTGCTCAAATTGACACAAAGACTTATGATGTGAAAAGATAGTGGATGGAACAAGCAGATGTAGCTGGTGATTTCCTTGCTTTTATGTTTTCAATTGGGTGGTTATGGTTTCCAGAAAAAGGTAGGGTGATGGTAGCGTTGCCTATGCTGAGCGTTGCACGCATGGAGCATGAATACCAAAACACGCATGGAGCATGCATTGATTAGGCTCAATTTAGACGGCTTTCGTTAGAATTTGAGCTCCTTGTATGTATCAAGTTTGCCTGGGATGTCGCTTTGTATACTTTGGTAGTATGAGGGTAATATAGATCGAAATGAAGGAAAATAAGAAGCAAGAGAGCCATGACCGATAGGTTCAATAAGCAAGAAAGCCATGGTCAATAAGTTCAATTCCTTATAAGTTATGATCTCTTTGTGCTTTCTTTGTGCATGCTTCCTTTGAGGGGAGAGAGCTCGAGTATAGTGGTTAGAGCTTGAAGTAGCTGGATTAAAGCATTTTGTGGCCCTTTGGTTTAATTTCTTTGATGCCAATGGTCGGATTGGTCGAATTGGAAATACGTGCAACATCATTGGTTTTTGCAAGACCAATTTTTTAAACTCTATCTTGGCCACTTATCTAGAAGATTCCATGGCACCTTCCATAACTTGAGGGCCAGGAATTAATAATAGGAAAAGATAATAGAAACACTCACGATATAAGGCATCAATAAACGATTTATTAGGTAGCCATTTTAGCTCGAAAGACATGAAACAATCTTATAGTTATTCTGCAGAAGCTTATAGCAAAATTGTTGAAGACGCACCGAGATCCTACCTGAAAGATAAGGCAAAGTTATGGTTTATTTGTATATATAAACAAACAATTATTATTTGAAATGCATACCTCATCTGGCTTAGGTTATGGCGTTTGCATAATAGTTTTTGTATATTTGCTATTTTGTCTGACCGATCTCGAATGCATTGTTCAGTATGAGCTTTGACTGCCAATGAGTATGCCAATTTTCTTTCAACACGCTTAAGAGCCTGGAAAAGGTGAATTGCAATATGTCACATCAGTTTATGTCACCCAACACACAACCTTCACATTACACTGAAACATAAATTTATTGTAAGTTTAGGCACTTGGAACAAACACTCAAAAGACATATAAAGCTCTAACCTGTTGATATTTAAGATAACCATGGAAGAGTTTAATCTTCATAAATGAAAGCTAATGGGATTTTTCATTAATAATCTTAGTGGCATTCCAACTTTTGCGAACTGGCTTTCATTTGCTACTAACTAGCTTTGCTCCATACCACTGCAAATCTTTATAACAAACAAACAATCATTTATTCTGAGCTGGACAAACCATGCGAAACACATTAAGTGGAAGATATGACCTCAACACTTTTTATATGCTTGAGCTCGGCTGCTTGACGCTTACTATGCAATTCCTTCTCAAGTTTCTTGTAATGGTGATACAAAATCTTCTCCCTCTCAAAGTCCACCTCATGCAACACATCTTTCAAGTCTGGCTTTCCTTTCAGCACTTTCTCCAAGTCTGCCACTTTCTTGCGAAGTGTATGATTATTTTTTTGTAACCTTTCTTTTACAAAACGTTTTCTCTTGAGCTCATGTTCTAAATACCTGCAAGTAATGGACTAACATTACGCATAATATTCCAAGTGGTCCTGTATAGAAACGAGAGAGAAAAGACCTCACTACATCTTCAGTAAATGGCATTTTGGAAGGGTTTGAATGGGCTAAAAGCACGACCTTCCGACAAAAGACATTTTTCTCATTCCTTGTTTGGACAATACCCACATTGGCTTCTTTGAGTGCAGCCTCCAAACTGGACAATTCTCGTTTCTTTTCATCACAAAGTTCCTGCAATTCCTTTAATTCGTTTGTTCTTTGAATTTCAATGATTGTTGGCTGATCACCCTCTTCCAAATCAGTAATTGACGTCCTGGAAGTGGGGCCTAAATCTTCTGCTCCCTCACGTAGAGTTAATAGCTGATCAATCTCCACAGGATATCCTTCCAGATTACTCATCTGCTAAATAGAGAATTTCACTGGAGTCTGCCTAGAGAGAATTGGCAACATGATAAAGTGAAAGGGAAATGATGCCTAGAGCCAACTTGACAAATTGAAAGGGAAATAATCATAGAAGTGTGAGAGATCTAGTGTCAGTTACTGTATCTACACCTTACATGGGTATTAATACATGATTCTCCCACGGTTAAGACAGCACAATTCTTCAAAATAGAACTCCCATAATAAAGAATGTACATCTCTTATGCAGGGAAGATGCTATTCATGAAGTTCGTGCTATTTAAAAGTCATAGGTTTGAGATGAAGATGGATGAGAACATTCACAGGGAGACAGAAGCTGCATGCTTATGCAACTTTTCTGGACATCAACAGCCAAATCCTGTGCAAAGACAGGTATACATCCTTGTCCAGGATGGAAGGTGTTATTCAATCTATGCAGTTCTTAAGGATATTGCTGAGAATCTGCAACGTTTCTAGACACTAGAAATGCAAGTTAAGCACAAGGCTACTGGTATCAAGACAGGAATATATCCTTTGCCTGATCGGAGTCGTTCATTCTTTGCAGCCCTTTATGGATATCCGTATGAATGCTAAAGATAAGGCTCGTTTATAATGTTTTTAAGACAACATGCTTGGGTATCAGTCACATCAATGCTGGTTACTCGATTCATATGCCATTATTTGAAAATGAACTTGGTGGTTCCAATGCTGCTGTGAGTATCAATGCTTCAGGTCAACCATGATGAGGAAAATGCACGAACCTCATCTAACAGCATTGATAGATCAGCTGTTGTAACAAACGCACCAAGTTCTAAGCAAGGGAAATGTGTGTACCAATAACAGACATCTGCAGTGCAACTTCTACCTCATGAGAGCAAAGAAAATCAATGTTCTGGACTAGTATTGGCATTTCCAGAAATGAGTAAAAGTAACATGAACCAGACCTAGTTAGGAATCATCCAAACCACGTCATGGTACTACGATCTGCATCCAAGACAGAATACTTTCTGAAGCCTTCACAACACAGACTATGGAATTCCTTATTTTTCCTATACCTCTATCCCTTCTACTCTAATCTCTCTAACAAGAAAGCAAATCGCAAAATTTGTAACATCTTTACAGTCTAAAAGAAATGGCTTATAGGGATCACCACAGTATGGTATGGTTAAATATCTTTAAATAATAACCTGAAAAATTAAATAAGTACCTTTTGGCCTGAAGTCTCAACAGCAGTCTGGCAAAAAACAGGGCGATGTATTCATCCCTCAAAAGGGCGATGTAGGCCTGATCAAAAGCAACATCCGACTTCAAAAATCTATTTTCATTAAGATAAAGGACTAAACCAATTGTTATTTACCTGTTCCTCTGAAGCATCTGCAACTATTTAGCGAAAGTAAGGCCGATACGTGGCTTCAAAATCCGCAAAAAAAATAAAGTAAACAAAAATAAAAAGAAAAGAACGCTGCGTCGTTCTACAGGGCGTCGTGCAACTTTATTTCTGGACCATCTGTTGGTTTAGATGGACATCTTACGGTTTTGGTAAGCCCATGTCAGAACCACGTTAGATTGCCTATTTGTTGCCTATTTGTCAAAGGGGCGACTTTTAGGGGGATTTCCCATGGGCATCGAAATTTAGAAGATTTCTCCAGTCCAGGATTCTTATTTGGTAAAATTTTAAATATGCCCTTGTATTTTTTTCATAATTGTTAAAATGCCCCTGTATTTTATATATTTGTTAAAATACCCCTAATTTTTATACCCTATACTGTTTTATGCCCTCGATATTTAGGATCAGCAGGGTCCAGAGTTGAGAAAACCAGAGAAGAGATATGAAGAAAGATCTGCCGGATCTAGATTAGGTATATAGGAATGTCCACTACATTCCCGACGTGGAAAAGCCGACGCTGGCGTCGTGAGGCAAAGATGATTATCGCCGTGAATGTCCACTAAGTGGACATTCCTAAAACGTGGACGCCACTTAGGTGTCATCCCCCTCGGCGCCACGTCACCATTTTTTTCCTTCACAAATTTTTTCCTCTTTTTACGCACCGCTTGGCGTATGATGGATCTTCTGGAGACGTCGCCCTGCTTTCTTTTGAGGCGTAGGCAGATTTTTGAGGCGCCGGGCCTTAGTTTGTTAGGATTCGATTGCCGTAATTTGGGAGATCGATTTGGTATCATTTTTTCAAGATTTGAAGGTTTTTTTGGAAAGAATCTGTGGCGCTGGCCTAAGATGCATGATTTTTGACCTGAAGCAACCTGGAACTTTGTTTTGCTCGAGAGTTTTCAAGGTTCTGAAGATCTGTTTCACTAAACTCAGGTATTTTTGTGATTTTCTTGAAGTGTGAGTTTTCTTTTAGCTAACTTTCTTGTTCTTTTACTTGCAGGGGTGGATCTTGCTTCTAGGTTCATCATATTGTTAATTCTGAAGGTACATTGCAATATTTTGGAAGTTTATAGTGCTGGAGTGACGTTTTGTGGAGAATACAACAGCTTAGCCGAGTTTCAACTTTCTACTTAGCCGAGTTTTGGTCTTTCGACTCTGCATCCCTAAGGTAACTAGTTAGCTTTCTGCATGTTGAGTATTCTGTATGTTAAGTATTCTGCATGTTAGGTATTTACATTGTGCATGTTTATGGTGAACATCCTAATGTGAATGTGTTGTAGATTGAAGATCTGCTGTGAAGGTTTGATATGGATTCTCATCTGAAGGTTCTATTGCATACTTTAGTTCTACTTTATGGAGCTTCATCGAGGTTTGCAGGCATGGATTGTTCAGCCCCGACCTTCAACATTCTTACTCCTGAGGGTTGTACTTCTAGAACCCCTGTGCTTGGAGATATTTCTAACATGCAGGATGATCAAGATAGTGACATGGAAGATGAGTTTGCTGTTGAGGCTGTAGAGCAGTTTTTGAAAGAATCAGGTTGTGATTTGGAAAGTAACTGTGAACCTGATGATGCAAACAAATCGAGAATGGGGAAAGTAGTACCATTCCTTGAATTGGACCAGGATCCGTAAGCGAAATCCGGAATGGCGGTGACGAAATCCGAGGCTAAGTTGCAGTGGGCAAGGAGGCGGTTTGATAGCTGGAGAACCACAAAAAAATTCCAATCGATAAAACAATTGAGCAGCTTGAGTTGAAGGAATTGGCAGGTATGTTAGAATCATTCATGATTCAAGTTGTGAAGCTTGATGGAAGCTTGTTCCCGTCAGAATCGTAAGTAAATTTATTGATTCTGTTAATTATTTCCATGCATTTTCTAATAGTTTACTTTTGTTGTGCAGGCTGTTTAGGAGATTTGGGTGTCTAGTTAGACGCGAACAGGAACGGCATATTGCAGAAACTGGTATTGAGGAGCCAATTTTTAACACTAAGACTTCTGCTATCTTCACGAGAGCCAGATTGGCTTGTGTTGCTGCTATGCGACGTTCTAGGATGACTCCAGGTATATGTAAGAAAAGAAAAAAGATGGACGAGATCTCATTTCAAAATGAACAAGCATTGTTAGCGGATGTCGATCATGCGATAAATCATTCTAAAGGTAAAACTTTTTTTGTATTTAATTTTATATTTATTATATGTTATTTTAATGAATGTTTCTAATATTCTCATTTTTTGTGTGTTTACAAAAGAGGATAATGTACTATTGTGTCTCTAGGTTTGGCATAAGAGGTGAAAAAGAACTAGCAGGTTCAAAGCTTTCAGACTTTACTATAGGTTGCGAGAATGAGAGAGAATTTGTGGAGTATAATGAGCGGTTCTCGAAGGCTTATGACGTCGGTATGGATAGGTACCAGGAAGAGAGTTTCAGAATGCCACTTCGCGTGTTTGAAGATGATGTTGTTCTAAGTTTCAAGCAATTCTTTCGACACTATCCTACTGTGCCCGATGATTCGAATTGGTTGTTCAAGCAACCAATCATTTCACCTCGCAAACTTGTAAGCATTCTATTTTTTACTGTTTTTCTTTTCTGTTGTATATTTCTAATATTTGTTGTTTTGTGCATGGTATAATGTCAAACACCGCCTTAGTGGAAGAAAAATACCAGAATGGCTCAAGTACATGATGAAGTTGATTGGAATTGATGGTTCGTTTAGCAATAAGAGTGGTAGAACAACTTTAGTTTCAAGGTTAAGTCGTGCTGGAGTGCCTCTTCAAATCGGAATGAAAGTAACTGGTCATAGAACATCGCTGCCCATGTGTAATTCTCGCATTTCTTTTTCATTATTGCTTGTATTTTTCTATTATTAGTATAATTTGTAGAATGCTAGTAGTTTATTCAGAATGCTAGTATAATTGTAGTCGAATAATTACTATAATGTTAGTAGTAATTGGCAGAATGTGTTTGCTTTATTAAACTAAACTATGTTGCAGGTATGATAAGACCGCAGAACTCCAAGTTAAAGCGGCAATGGAAATAGCAGGACAGCCATTCAATTCGGACGGGTCTAGGCGGCTATACGAGGATGTCTACAAGGATGAGCTGCAGAAATATGATGAGATTCAGAATGGAACAACAGCTGGAAACGCCTTATATGGTATCTCTCCTGCTTCAACTCCTTCTCATTCTGGTACAGTGCTACAGTCCATTGATCAACAGTTGATCAAGAAAGACAGTATGGTAAGCGCAAGCACAGGAGCACAAGAAAATGTAGCAGTTGCAGGTGACATTCAGGCAGTTGTAGGTGATATTCAGGCAGACAATGATCTTGCAGATGATGCTTTCCTCAATCGCCATTGGGAGTCTCTTGAACAGTCGCACATGAGCACCGATTGCCATAAAAATCTCCTCGAGGCAAGTTTCGTAATTGCGCCTTCAACTTCTATCGTAGAAACTTGCCGAGATACTCCGTATGAATTTGAGGAGAATTCGATATATTTTGGAATACTTGCTATGATGTCTACTTTTTTTGAAATCTTTCGAATATGATCCGTGTTTTGGAAATACCGAATATTATCTGTGTTTTTTCGGAATATGATCTGTACTCATTGTGAAATATAATCAGGCTTTTGAAATATGATTTTGTACTCATTGTGAAATATAATCAGGCTTTTTTATATCGTGTAATGATCGAGTGTAATGATGTTCCAAATGATTTCTGTGTAAAATGATCTCTGAAATTTAGTGTAAAATGATCCGGCCCATTGGAATGCAAGTGAAAAATTTGAATACTGGAATGCAACTAAAACATTTGGAATGCAACTAAATAAAATGGATGTAGACTATATAGGCTACATGCCTGAAAATGAAAGTCAAATAAAAAACGACACGTGTCACCACCACATTGGTTAAGGGGGAAGGATGACACCTAAGTGTCGTTTACGTCTACTGGAATCCACAGGTAATGGAGCTGTGTTCTAAGGTAATGGCTCGCCATAGCCACATCAAATGCTGTATTTCCAACAAATTTATATGAAGGCCCCGTCCATCCTGTTGTTCCTCTCCCGGTGGATTCAAGTTATTGTGGATGGTCTTTCGGATACCATCGCTTTTGAAGAAAACCGAGCAGAGTGTAATTTGGGGAGCGAGAACATTTAAGCTCATTAAACCGAAAGCAATTCAATTTGGGTTTTGTATCTTGATCCAACTGTAGGTTCCGCAGTGATTTGCCTTCTGCAGATAGAAGCTAGAATTTGGTTCCACTGAGAACTTCTTTGTATAGTCATAAGCTAGAAGTGGGTGATTCGGTAGCGAGTTGATTTGTATAGATAGAAGCCGTAAAACCGTTATTCCTTTGAAGCTTGGTGAATTTTTAAGATCTAGAGGTCCTGTTGATGTTGGTTGGGGGAGCTGGATTTTTTGGGTTCAATTCGAATCCCTAGACCTTGAATAACCATCATCGAGAAAATTTGGGCTAATACCTCCTGCACCAAAGTCGTTCAGATTTTGTATGCTCCACTTTCTTCGCTATCATTTGATTGCCTAGCATTCACCAAAAAACATTTGTAGCTCCATATTCAACTTACCACGTAAAATTCGATACAAAAAATTAGCTTTTGAACTTTGGTTGCTGACCGATCATCCAGCTCCACCATAGAAAGCTGGCCCATAGGAAGGAATAGCGTGATGGAAGAATACATGGCGTAGCGGTTAAGGGCATTGACAAATATCGAGAATATCGGGGCATTTTGATAATTATAGAGAGATATAAGGGCATTTTTAGAATTTTCCCTTCTTATTTTGATTGGTCTGTCAAATGATGAAAATGCACGAAAGTTTGCATTTCAACACTGGCTTGAGGCGGTAGGTTCTTCTGGTGCTGTGTTTCTTGAATGGATAAAATTTACATTATTATTATGATGTGTTGCTGAAAAGTCAAACTCAGGAACCATTTTTCTATGGTGAGGGTTGATTGTTTGAGTGTTGTTGTTCTGTTCTTGTGAATGGTTCATTCTACACTCTACATTATGCCTCATGTTTATTTGTAATACAAGTAGAATATGAAATACGCATTCGAAGTAGAATTGTTTTCCTTTGAAGGTGTTTGTGGTTCATTCTTTAGATTAGCACAGTTTATGGTTATTTGATATATGGCAGGCTGGACGTAGGAGAAGGTAGAGACGTTGATCTAGAGGCATGTCCGATATCAAAGGTAAGACTCCGGCTTAGTGCAGTTTGCTTCCCACTCTTAAAAAATTTGCATTGGTGGTGGTGTTGTTTGATTGTGATCCTTTGCAGAAAGAAAGGAAACATTATGAGGTTGTCATTAAGGAAGGAAGGAAGGAAAAAAATTTAACGTCCGCGGAACCCAATCGGGTTATGGGACTCACAAGTACAAGACGGGACCGAAGTCCCTAACCTGAACATGGGCCAAGCCCCTACAAATAAAGTATAATCACCATGGCCTGCATTAAAACCACATGGGAAAAACTGTTGCCGGGATGACTACATATCCAAAAATCCATGCTCTTGCAAAAGCAACAAGCATACCTCCAAAGAACAAAACTTCCCCAAACGCCCGAATCAGAACCTCTTTCTACAACCGGTGTCGAGGATGGTGCGAAGCTTATACGCCGCTTAAATCTCCATCTTCTCGCTAGAACCAGAGCAAATAGATGCTGGTGCAAAGATCCCGTGTGACCCAATCAAGCGGCTCGATCAAACCACTAGACCATAAGACGCCACCGGGAAAGGTCAAGTCCCTAAACCCACAGAGCACTACCGAGAAGAAGGCGGTGGCCCCCGAGGGCACCGCTGAAGTTGAAAACAGCGCATCCAATAGGCCCGAACTCCAATCACCCAGCGCGCAGGAAGGCGGCGCTTGAAAACCGCTCAAGGAAATCGCTCGAGGAGGTGCATCCTCACCGTGCCAAAGCGCCATCGCCAGCGCCACCATCAACGGCGCTTCCTCAGCGCCACCCTTCACCGCACCAGCGACCAAACAGTGCCCAGCGCCGGCAAGGCCAGGCCAGCAAAGGTAGCCACGAGAGGAAGGGAGGATGGCAGATCCTAGAGTTATTGTACTCCCGATTGCAGATTCAATTGCAATTCAGCAGAAGTTTTGAAATATCCCAACATGAAGTATAATTTAAATGATGTTGTTGAAAGTTGTTGATGTGGTATTTGGTTTTGTCTTCACTGTAAGAAATGAACCTTGCAGTTGAATTTATTTAGAAAAAACTTATCCATAACGTGGCATTGGATTAATCATTATCAATTGTTTTTTAACAAATTGTGTGTGCCCTGAGAAGAATATAAAAAGTGAAATGACATCAAGTGAAAAATTAAGGAGACATTTCTATGTGGGGATATGAAGGGTAAGCAATTTCATTTTGTAATTTCTAGTGATGTCCAAAAGCTTCTAGCACTCTTGGCCAGTAATCAAAAGCAATCTTCGGTAGCTAGAACTAGCAAGTATTTTTTATTTAGTAGCCTAGAATAACATGCCTAGAACAACATGCCTACATCACGGAATGTGAATTCGCCATCTTTGGATTTGAGCCAATGATGAATTAAAGGATGATAATCTCCATTTCTTGAGCGCCAATTTCTGTGAGTACAAGTGCATTCACCATTATTGGATTTAAAGCATAGAATCATAATCCTCATCTCTCTGAGTTTTCTACTGCTTGGCCTTGCAAATCTAGCTATTTTCCTTGAAAAGTGGAAGGTAAGTGGCTATTATTCTGTGCAGAATTGTTCTGCACAGAATGGGTGACCTCAAATGTGGTCATGCCTACTATGCGATCATACATTTCAGGTTAACTACTCTGCGGTTACATATTCTGTGCAAGAATGGCATTCCAAATACTTTGAATTCTAAATAAATCTTGTAACATTTGTTTGTATTTCTAACTAATAGTTGTCTCCCTAGAGGAATTGAAACCATAGATTCCAAAGTTCCTCCAGCATTCAACCATATTTTTGTTAGTTTTTGAATATATGCCCATCGAGAAGCCCAACAAGGCTAGGCACTTTTTTAAGTTCTCACCATAAAATCAAAGTTTTAAAATTGTCCTCTACTCCCATCAAAAATAATATTCTCTTGCATGTATTTCATTTCCAAAAGTTAAGCCACTTTCTGGTGAGCTTCAGCATCAGGCAATCTCAGCTTAGCTTTTGCTTCCATACCTTTTTGATATGGGTAGATTAACTCACTAAATCTAGTATTAAAATAGAAAAGAAATGACTAACCCTGATTGGTGAGACCAAGTGTTGATGGATGAAAAGATGTGTCCTTTCATTTGCACTCGAAAATGAGATAGTGGTATGTGTGTGTAAGGAAAGGTACATGGTATATCATAGATTGAACTGAATTGAGAGAAAATTACTTATATGCCTCTATATTTTCTGTATTTTACCAAAATGCCTCTAGTATTTACAAAAGTTTCCTGGTCGACTAAATACTATAGGTAGACTTTATGTATTTTATTATAGGATCCCTTGCACTGCCAAGGGATTTGTTTCCCTAGCTCCACAAGAAAAAGGAAAATATATAAAAAGGAAAATATGTATATATTGCAATGTATACTGCTCTATATGTATGTGCTGGAGTTCATTTTCTAAAAAAGGAAGATTTTCGGACACGAAGCGTGTCAAAAATAAGCCTTTACCCTAGGTCTTTTTGGAAACCTTTTCGACATTTCCCGTTTGATAAATTAAAATGTCTTTTAATGGAAGAGAAAATGAGGAGCGTAACGACAAACAACCTGGTTATCCCGATCCGCCAATTCGCCATGTCTCTGGACATCGCTTTTTTGCTCATAGTCCGCTGCATCATATACGCATTTGGGGTATCGATGCCTTGATCAGCCCTGCCTTGGAATCGAATGCGGTTCAATCCTTTCAAGAAGCGACCGAATTTCGCAATGGCATTCAATGCTTGCCTCAAAAAGGATTTTTCAAGCTTGACGAAGTTTGCGATCCCATTTAAAATCCATATTGCAATGACTTTAGACAAAACCTATCTTAGAGGTTCTATCGGCTGCAGTTTTCTCTCGCTTAAAGCATGCGATTTGCCCCCAAAATGTGATCTTCCATTTCACGGTTTCTAGTAACGAGGAAGAGCTCAAACACACCATCCGCACTACTTTTCCTTACCTTTTTCGTGGTCTACTTCTTGACCCGCAAATAGTCAAATCCAGAATTTCCTCCCAATTCGTGAAGATTTGGAGCAGCCCTTAACTATGCAAGAAATTATCCGCGTAAATTCTTCCGCCTTGCATTAAGAGGATAATCTACCTTGATTCGCACGTAATTGTGGTGGATGATATCTAAAGCTATGGGGAATAAACGGGAACTCATACAAATCGAGCTCGAATATTGCCATGTCGAATTTGCGGATATTTCACAGATTCATTTTCCGTCCAACAGATTTCTATCAAGCGTATTTGAAGGAAGAAAACCCCGCTACTTCAACACGGGAGTAATGGTGATGGATCCGGGCGAAATGGAGGCAAGAGAATTACACCGGAATGATAGAGAGTTGGATGGATATTCAAAAGGAAAACAAAATCTATGAGCCGGGTTCGCAGCCACCATTTTTGCTTGTATTTGGGGATTGATAGAGCCAATTGATCACGGTGGAATCAGATGGATTGGGAGGGGATAACAGAGTTAGAAGTCGAGGGGATCTTCATCCCGAGCTGTAAGCCTTCTTCATTGGAGCGGAAAGGGCAAACCATGGCGAAGAATTGATTCCGGTACTCCTTGCCCCCTCGATAGCTTGTGGGCTCCTTACGACCTCTTTCTTAAACCCTAAACCCTTTCTGGGCGGTTTTGCCATGGCGTACTTGGGCTGCTGCCACATCAGCATTGAATCCCATTTTGTACCCCCGAGTTCCACATCCAGTTTCTTTGGAACTAGGTTGAGCATATCACACAGAAGATTTTGGCTATGGTTTTTGGATTCCTTATTGTGTCCCAAAGAATTCCTCGGTTGGAACTTTGGCGAACATCGGTTCATTTAAAGACAAAGAAAAATGAACATCCGGGCTTCCATGGAAAAAGAATCTACTTTTCTTCTTCAAACCATCCCAAAGCAAGAAGAGTTAGAGCAAGAAATACAAATCAGAACAAGCTACCTCGATAACATGGTTGATGCACATTTCGGCCATGCACTTTTTAACGTTGATCTAGAGGCATGTCCGATATTTATCAGAGGTAAGACTCCAAAATATGCGGTTTGCTTCCCACCCTTAAAAAATTTGCATTGGTGGTGGTGTTGTTTGATTGTGATCCATTTTGCACAAAGAAAGGAATCATTATGAGGTTATCATTAAGGAGGATGGCAGATCCTAGAGTTATTGTACTCCCGATTGCAGATTCAATTGCAATTCAGCAGAAGTTTTGAAATATCCCAACATGAAGTATAATTTAAATGATGTTGTTGAAAGTTGTTGATGTGGTATTTGGTTTTGTCTTCATTGTAAGAAATGAACCTTGGAGTTGAAGTTATTTAGCAAAAAACTTATCTATAGCGTGGCATTGGGTTGATCGTTATCAATTATTTTTTGACAAATTGTGTGTGCCTTGAGAAGAATATAGAAAGTGAAATGATATCAAGTGCAAAATCAAGGAGACATTTCTATGGAGGGATATGAAGGGTAAGCAACTTAATTTTGTAATTTCTAGTGATGTCCAAAGGCTTCTAGAGGCATACACACTCTTGGCCAGTAATCAAAAACAATCTTCGGTAGCTAGAACTAGCAAGTATTTTTTATTTAGTAGCCTAGAACAACATGCCTAGAACAACATGTCTACGTCATGGAATGTGAATTCACCATCTTTGGATTTGAGCCAATGATGAATTACAGGATTATAATCTCCATTTCTTGAGTGCCAATGAGTACAAGTGTGTTCACCATTATTGGATATAAAGCGTAGAATCATAATCCTCATCTCTCTGAGTTTTCTACTGCTTGACCTTGCAAATCTAGCTACTTTCCTTGAAAAATGGAAGAATAGAATAGAATAGAATAGTTTTTTTAATGTCCACGAGGAGACCAATAGGTCATGGGACCCATACAATGGGCTAGTACAATCATTACTACTAGGATTAAAAACCCCGCCTCGAAAAGGTTTTCAAGGAAAAACAGCTGCAAGAATGATGATACTAGACAAGCGGAGATAATGACTAACCGAGGGCTCAATAATTGCAGACGTTTATCTAGAACCTCAAGTATGTATAATGCCAAGTCATGCACAGATGGTGCTCTGAGAAGTTGTGGGGCGTGGAATGGAATGCTAAGGTCAAAAATGATTCGGACTATCTCAAAAAGGTGGCAACTTCGAAGAAGAGTATGGCTTTCATCTTCAATAACTCAGGCGGCAACATGCACATAGTCTCTTCTCGCGGCAATTGCGGCTGCTCCCATGAAGGAAAGTGGTTCATTGTTACCGTAATTGTTCTCGCATGAATGGGTGACCTCAAATGTGGTCATGCCAACTATGCGATCATACATTTCAGGTTGGTTACTCCGGGGTTATATATTATGTCCAAGAATGGCATTCCAAAGGCGAGGATTAAATAATTTGAATTCTAAATAAACCTTGTAAACATTTGTTTGTATTTCTAACTAATATTTGTTTGTATTGTCTAACTAAGATTTGTCAAACCATAGATTCCAAAGTTTCTCCAGACGCTGGGTACTTTTTCTAGTTCTAACCATAAAATCAAAGTTTTAAAATTGTCCTCTACTCCCATTAAAAAAATATTCTCTTGCATGTAATACATTTCCAAAAAATTAAGCCACTTTCTCGGTGAGCTTCAAAGATCGGGCAATCTTTTAACTTACGCTTCCATACTTTTTGATATAGGTAGATTAACTCGCTAAATCTAGTATTAAAATAGAAAAGAAATGACTAACCCTACTTGCGAGACCAAGGCGCTGATGGATGAAAAATTGTATCCTTTCATTTGCAACTCAAAAATGAGATAGTGGTATGTGTGTGTAAGGAAAGGTGCATGATATATCATAGATTGAACTGAATTGAGAGGAAATTACTTAAATGCCTCTATATTTTCTGTATCTTACCAAAATGCCTCTAGTATTACAAAAGTTCCCTAGTCAACTAAATACTATAGGTATTTTATATATTTTACTATAGGATCCCTTGCAGTGCCAAGGGATTTGTTTCCCTAGCTCCACAAGATAAGATAAGATAAGATAAGATAAGATAAGATAAGATAAGATAAGATAAGATAAGATAAGATAAGATAAGATAAGATAAGATAAGATAAGATAAGTTTTTTATCGTCCACGAGAACCCAACAGGTTATGGGACCAGAACAAAGAAAGAGGGCATGAGCCCCCAACGAAAACAAAACACGGTATGGGGACTAAGCCTCCTAACAAAATACCAAAGAAATACCAAGGAGAACTAATAAAGCACTATGCATATCCCAACCAAGGGTTCTCAGGCCACTGGTCGCGAATGATAGCCGTGCCCCTACATTAATTGCCCACTTGTTTGTTGGCAGCCGAGCCTCTCCGGACTTTACACAACTCCTCCCCGCCCTAGTCGGTTTTGTAACGGGAGATATCCTTCTAGACAGAGAAGCTAGTATTCTTCAAATGGCTGTCGTGCTAGAGCACATACAACATGTCCTGAGAGGTGCTGAAGTGCACAACTATATGACGAGGTCAGTCCGGTCTCTCTCTAGGTCCCAACTTCGTAGGGGCTATGCATATACTAGGCTCATCGAGCTAGAGTACATTCCGAGGTAGCCCCACTATCGCATATTGGAGGCATTTACCTTGCTCGGGAGCATCTATGGATGATGGAATTAGCTCTCCACTTCGCGTGATTATCCGTTAATCCGGACTCGAGGTATCAGACATCCGGTCATTATGGTATCCGTGCATCGGTGATGTCACGAGTCATGGCATCCGTGCTCGCGTCCGCCCTAGATCGGTCAGTATATTGGTCTCTATGCACCGTGGTGCAATCCGGTTCTTGTTGCGCTTTGGAGGTGCGCATTTGCAATTAAAGAGTAAAGTGTAACAAGTTTCTTATAGAATACCTCGCCCTCTATAAGGAGTGACGTATCTTGAATATGCATCTTGCCCCACATATCCGGAGCAAAGTGGCATCTGGCACGGAGGCAACCGATCAAAGACCTCGTGCTGAAGATCACCCAGTTGATGCCACAATTCACGTACCCCTGGCGCCGCATGAAATCGTGCTTGATTTGGATCTGTGCCGGAGCTATTATTATTATGACGGCGCCTCGTTATGACATAGGTTGCTTGGCCCTGGGTTTGGTGTCGTGTATGCTGCGTGTTTGGGCTGGTTGTAGAATCACGAGCCACCCACCCGAGTTATTATTGTATCTTTGATAATTTTGTGAAAACTCAAAGCCTTATCGCCGGAGTAGAGTAAAACCAATGCTAGGGCGACAGCCTATTGAGCAAAACTGGGACTCAAACTGTCAAATCTCAAAGCTCTATGCTAGGAAGCAGAGAATTAAAGCTAGACCCACGGCCTATAGAGCAAGACTGGATTACATATAACAGTCCAAAATAATCTACCACAATCCGAAACCTGATGGCCGATATTAGAGATGAGAAGCTTTGCTGGTATGAGGCCCGATATTATAGATAAAACGCTTTAAGTCGCATTTAATTAAAGTGGGCCAAATCTCAAAGTTTGGGACTCAGACTGAAAATGGGACTCATGCAAAAAAAAGTAAGTAAAGGGGAGGGAGGGGGAGGAGGGGAAGGGCAAAGGGGAGGGGAGGGGCGGGGCATGGGGAAGAGGAGGAGGAGCAAGGGAGAGCAAAGGGGCAAAGGGGATTATGGTTGAGAGAAGTTGGGGGAGGAGGAAGTTGAAAAGGGAGGAGAAGTTGGGGAAGGGGGTGAGGGGGCAAGGGGAAGGGGGGTGAGGAGGGCAAAGTGGCAAAGAGAGTGGGTAAAGAGATGTGAAAAAGGGAGAGAGGTGGGCAAAAGAGGGAGGGGGGGGGCAAAAAAAAGAGGGAGACAGGGGCAAAAAAAGAGGGGAGAGGTGGGCAAAAGAAAGAGCATAACGATATAAGGACTCATAACATAAAATCAACGAATTAATAATTATTTTAAAATCAAATGCACCCGTAAATACTATTTTAAATAATATAATATAATTAATATAATTAATATAAACAATAAAAAAAAAAATTCTCGCCGAGCCAGGCGAGAATGGGTAAACCAGAATGGGCAAAAATTTCCGGCCTAGCCACGCAAACAACATGCTTCACTATTTCCTCGAGAATGGGCAAACAACATGCTTCATTGTTTGCATGCTTCACTATTCCCTCCGGAATGGGCAAGCAAGCATGCTTCACTATTTCCTCCGACAAGATGCTTCACCTGTAGCATGATGGCAACAGGATGGAGAAGGAGAAGGCGATGAAGTAGAAGGAGAAACCACCGGAGAAGGAGAAACCATGGCAGCAGGGCGAAGATGAGAAGGAGAGGCGGATGAAGATGGCGAAGGAGATGGAGATGGAACAGGATGGAGATGGAGACGAGTGGAGATGGAGCTGACACCATGCCGATTTGCCACACGCATGCCTGAGTTGTCGGCCGGAGTTGTTGTAACCAACCGGTTTCTTTGCGAAAAGCGGCCTTTGTTCACCCCTTTTTCACCACGGCCTTGTTCATCCCGTTTTGTGACTCAATCCCCCTCGCCGCTTTCGAAACATTGAGCACATATTTGTTCCGCTCCAGATGCCATTGTGGAAAACCGAAACTCGAGAGCTCCAATGGTGTAATACGTTGGCACAGTATGATACTACGGCAGAGCAATCTTCTGCGACGGAGTTAGAGCCTTCATTGCACGGCTAGGTCGATTGCAGCAGAGATAACAGAGATCCACATGAATCGGCTTGAAGAAACGGCTTTGCAAGATTTGCAAGAATAGACTGTAAGGAAGTCTGCTTTTCAAGAATAAATTGCCGGATCCACATGAATCACTTTAAGAATAGAATAGAATAGAATAGAATAGAATAGAATAGAATAGAATAGAATAGAATAGAATAGAATAGAATAGAATTGTTTTTATCGTCCACGGAGACCAATCGGCCTATGGGACCCAATACAAAAAGCGAAGAATCACATTCTTGCCGGATTAAAAAACCCCGCCCAAGGGTTTTCGAGGAAAAACCATGGCGGCAATAAGGCTGCCGACAACAATTAAATGGTTGACCGGGGGCATATCCAGGAGCCCTCAAGTCCAAAAACTTCACGAATGTATGATCCGAGTGGCGCCGAGAAGTTGTGCCCGGTATCATGTGTAGCGGCTCATCAGGTCTAATCAACTGAGCATAGCGTGTCCGAATCTGATCATATGCCGGGCAGCTCTAGAAAGTGTGACACTCATCCTCAACAGCTCCCGTCTGGCCGCAGACGACAAACCCTATCGGCGTGGCTCCCAATCCATCAACTTTGTCTCAATCAGGAGATGGCGGCACCGATGCGAATGGAGATATGCCTTATGCTTTTTCATGGGCGCGATGTGAGCGTATTAGGCGGGTGGGTCTCTCGTTGTAATGTGGGATTTATGTGGCCGCTTGTAATGTGATGTTTTGACTTGCTCCAAGGCCTAAATCCAAAGCTTCTTTGGAGAAACAAGCATCAAGGTAACATCTCGGGCTATTGCGATGACATTTGTTGTTTCTACCTGTATGCACATGTGCTCCTGGACATTCCATCTAGTTAGCCACTGCACTCGTTTATCCTTCCAACAATTCTTGAGTCGTTGTGGTCCCATTGCCACTGCATAAGCTAAGGAAGTCGGCCTGAAGAATCGGCTTTGCCCATTCTTATAATAGAGCTGCAAGATCCAATAGGATGAGAGATACATATGAGCAGAAGAGCTTCAAGAATCATATGGTCAAGAATCAAAGCCAGAAGAGCTTCAAGAATCGGAAGGTCTTCAAGAATCGGAAGAGAGATGAAGTAGCATATGTTTTTGTTATGCCTTGATGCAAGGTTTCATAATCGGAATAAAAAAAAGCCATCCTCATCCTATCCATGTAATGTTTTTTTCCACATCTAGCATGATGCAGCCGGCCTGGTTCTGCCATAGCCTGAAGAACGCCATAGCCGGTGATGGGTATCCACGATGGTAGGAGCATTTCTATATTATTCAATATTCTAGTCCTCTCTTAGTATATATGATTGCAGTAGTATTTGGACATGCTTCACAAAAATCCTGAACTTGTTGAGACATCAGATAGCCCCATGTTGTCTGGATCATCGGGTTATTCTAGATGTACTAGTTCTAGTCCAGAAGAGACTCGGGAAGTTGAGAGAGGCCGCACAAGGGGAAGTACAGTGGCTACAAAACTTAAGGGCCATTTTAAGAAAAGCTCACATAGTCTTGCTCATGTGAAACAGAAAATGACATGGCCGAACAACTCCTCCGTCATCTTAGAGCCTCTATTGTTCCATTTGTTCGATCAACCCTAGATTGTTGGGAAGGGGAATTGCCTCCAATGCTGAAAGAATTTATGTATTGGGGCCAGAAGTACATGATTGCACCTTCTTTAGAAATACCATAAGCTGGAAGGGGTTTGTACATAATGGAACATGTGAAGGTCCCATCTGGACATTCAACTGTGTTGATGGTGTTTGGCGGCCCAAAGTATCCTTGGGGGTTATGGCATAAACTTGCTTCTTTTATGCCTAGTATGTCTACTTATGCTATGGCATTGAATGCGGCATCCTTGAGTGAGCAGAGAGATCGTGGAGAACATACCTCATGCGGTGCGCGCATATATATTGACGGCCGACCAAGTGTTCATGGCAACATTGCAGCACTTATAAATAGCTCTTGTGGTCATCCTGAATTAACAAATGCAGAATTTGAAGAGACTACGGAATATGATCCATGTTACATGAATGGGTATGTTGGCCCGTATGTGAGAATTTGTGCCATACGCAACCTCCGTCTTAGAGAGGAACTGTTTGTCAACTATCCTTTCAAAAGAGATGCCCCAAGGCGAGTAGAAAGTAAGAAGCATGGTGAACCAATTGAAGCGTCGCCTAGATTTATAATCATATACTATTGCCATTTACAAAAATGATGAATATTTGGATTTTAATGCATGTTTATGATTTTGAGGATGTTAATCATGTAGTGATGTTTAGCAAATTGGTTGTGCCTTATGGAAGGAAGCGACACCTTGATGTATAATCATATATCATTGCCATTTAAACAAAATTAATAAATATTTTGATTAAAATGCATGTCTTTGATTTTGAGGATGTTAATCATGTAGTGATGTTTGGTTAATGATTGTGTCTTATTACCAATGCATGTTGCTCTTTTCCTTATCTTTTTGTTTATCATCACATGTACAAACTCCCACAAACAGACAAATTTGACTAGTGTTGCCCTTGCCTCCTTTTCCCCTTCCCTTTGAAGCATTCTTTGGAGTTGAAAAGTTTGAGGCATAATGGCCCCTTCCTCCACATTAGTAGCAGCTACTTTCTTTGGTTATATTAGGGCAGTTTATTTTCAAGTGTCCAAACGGACCACAGTTATAGAAAGGGCCTATTTTTCCACTTGTACGATCTTCCTTTCTCCCTTTACCTTTCGTAAATAAAATTTGAGATGCTTCTTCTTCTTCCATAACTCGATTTTGCTCTATCTCTGTTTTGAGCATCCTTTCTGCCTCCATCCTTGTCTTTGCAATGGTTCTGATAAAGATAGCTATGCGTCCAAGATTAGTAACAGCTCTGGATATTGCTCAGACCTGTTGTTATTGTGTATAAAATACACTTGCACCCTCTAAATCAGCTATAATGTTTGCAAAGGTCTGGAAAAAATCATTAATATTTTCTTTATCATTGAACTTAACTCTCCTGAGTTCACTCTCTAACAGATCTATTTGGGAGGACGTCTTTTCCTCATAGGTAATAAGCATATAGTTCCACATTTGGCTAGGAGTCATGCCTTTCAACTTCAAAACTATACTTGAGCTTACCTTATTATTAATACCCTGTTCTTCTCTCACCTTTGAGCCATCTTAAAAAATTTTCCCCTTTGGCATCTTGCTTACCTCTCTGGTCAGAACTTCAACAGTTGGCTCCTCATTGGAAGAAGAACTTCCTTCTGCTGCAACAGCTTCACTTCTGCCAATAGCATTACTTCTGCCAACTGTTTCTCTCACATCATTTCCTTCAATAAGGTCCCACAAGTCTTCTACTTGTAAAACGTGCTTCACTTTCTCCTTCCAAACTTGGAACTCAAAATCTCCCTTGAACACCTCAATTGCACTCAGCAATCCTGCACCAAATCTGCTTGCCATGGTATGATCAACCTTCTCTGATACCAATGTAAAATATGATTGTTAATTAACAATTATGAAATTCATGTATTGAAGTACTATCACCAGCAAAATTGTCATATGGATTTCAACCATAACTTCTTACAATATATGGAAATAATCTATTAATGACAAGAGCCATTAGAATAGAATAGAATAGATTTTTTAACGTCCACGGAGACCAATAGGTCATGGGACCCATACAATGGGCTAGTACAATCATTACTACTAGGATTAAAAAACCCCTGCCTCGAAAGGTTTTCAAGGAAAAAATGTTTGCAGTAATGATGATACTATTTACATCGAACTGCACATTACAATGTAAAAATATTTTACCCTAATATCACAGATCTCAGAGATCGTCACAAATCCTGTATCCAGCTTAATCTGTTCAATGCTCGTTTTGTTTGATTTAAACATTCAGTCCAGCAGTATTGCCTAACCGACTGCAAGTGTTCCATTTCCAAACCAGATAATGTCTTTCTAGCATTGGACCGAGATTTTGAATGATAAATTCCCTCCTAATCATTCGACCTAATGTTACAAGTGCAATGGTTCTATGTATTTTCTCTGAAGTCATTGCTCCTCTTAAAAATCACTAGGTCATCTTTCTCCCTAGCATATGTAATCACCACATTAAGTTGTATCTTCTTGATATGTATAACTTCTCCTATGAAATTTGACATGAATTAAAAAATATCTAACATATCAGACACTTCACACTTCACACGGCAAGAACAGAAACTATAGGGCAGGGATCACTAGAAGAAATTCGATAATGCCATGAGCAAGGTATGGAAAATCCAAAAATTGGGGCAATTCTCTGAAAAGGACAGATCAAGAATGGAGGTTGAAGCATGGTTGGGTGAAATGGAAGAGTTTGGGAACCCATACGCGATGAAGAAGGAAAGGTGGCAACAGAAAATCTTATTGGCCTAGCACACATATGGTGGAAAGGCTATGTTAAGTCAAATAAGCCATAAAGAAACAATTGCAGATTCAAAACCTTCAGTAAAGCCTTCCGCGGGCATTATGTCCCAAGGTCTTACACAAGCAGACAGATTCAACAATTTTACAGTTGGACCAAGGGAACCTCTCAGTGGCCAAATACACAGAGGAATTTATGAGACTAAGGCTAAATGTACCAAGGATTATGGAGAGGCAGGCTATGGACGGATATATTGAGGGATTGAACAACAACATTAAGAGATTGGTCCGGCCATCAACCCGAAGACAGTTGGGGAGGCTGAAGACAAAGCTTGGAGCTTAGAGGAAACAACGTCGACCCGCAGGACAGAAACAATCATTCTACAAAGGAAAAGCAACATGCTCTTATCCACCCCAGCGGAACCGCACCACCACATTAATAGGGCGGATCTCGGGAATAGGAAAGGCTCATATAGTGATCGAGGCATCAAAGGCTGCCTAGCAGGAAATCCGGTGAAATACATTCGGATCGCATTTTCAAGGAAAAGAGGGAAGAGTGCATCAAAAAGAGGCTATATTTCAGATGCTTCCAGTCGGGACACCGTAGGCATGATTGCCCGTTTATTATGCAAGCAGCCCTGGTAGAGCTCATAGACTGGGAGTCGCCAACAGAGATGGATGGCGGCGATGAGGACCAGCAGAAGGCACATGATTACATTGAGGGTGAGTGTAGAATGTGTAGCCATTGAGTCAGGTAATGTTCAAAGTCAGTCTCCAGTGATTTCAGCAGAGGGCATCATAGATGACAAGCCCTATGTAGTTCTCATAGACACAGGCAGCTCCCACAATTTTGCGTCGCCCATGTTAGCAACATTGATGAAGATCAAGACCCTCAAATCAAAGCTAAGACCAGTCAATATGGCAAGTGGGGCAATCCGCCACACCGAAGGAAGAAGAGTCAATTTTGACATAGGTCTAAGTGGGACTAAGTTGACTATGGGGGCAGAAGTCATGGACATTGAACTACTTCTAAAGTATCACCCATTGGGAGCTTACTCATAAGGAGCTCACTCATGCCTATTACTAATTCCAAAGTATCATGCATAAGGAGCATACTCACACACACATCCATGAGGACCCACATCACATCTACACCCATGAGGATATTAAGTATGATATTATAGTCGGCATGGAGTTTTTGAAGCCAGCAAGGCCAATGATTGACTGCGATAAACATGAGATTTCGATCACCAACGACAACCGTTTTGCGATCAAAGGTAAGGAAGTTCCTTCTATAACGCAGTGGATATTATCCTTGAAGCAGTTACACAAATGGATAATGAAGGATAAAGTTGAGTACATTCTTAGGCTAGAGACCATTGAATTATCAAAAGCATCAAGGGAAGTCAACTTGAAATAGTTGCCTAGGCCAGTTACAAGGATAATCAAGGAGGTTCTATGATGTTTTTCTGGATGAAATCTATGAGTTGGCGCCCTATAAAGGCGTGGAATGTGAGATTATATTAGCACCAGATGCTAAGCCTACCAGTAAGGCACCCTATAGGATGAGCACTCCGAGCTAACAATGAGCTCAAGAAGCATTGCGAGAATTGCTACAACTCAAATTTATTAGGGCAAGCGTGTCATCCTTTGGGGCACCCATCCTCTTCGTAAACAAGAAGGGCCAGTTTGAGGATGTATATTGACTACCATTTGTGAACAAAGCGGGGCGGTAAAGAATAGATATGCTTTGCCTAGGCAGATGACTTGATGGATCAATTCCAGGGAGCGAAAGTCTTTTCCAAGGTAACTTGAGATCAGGTTACAATCAGATAAGAATCAAGGAAGAAGACATTCATAAAACTGGCGATATGGACATTATGAATTTATAGTGATGTCATTCGACCTATCAAATGCCCCAAGAACGTTTCATGAGACTGATGAATGATGTCTTCAGAGAATTCTTGGATAAATTTGTCATCATCTTCTTCGAAGATATTTTGATCTACAACAAGTCATTGGAAGAACATGTAGCACATCTAAGCAAAGCCTTAGAGAAGTTAAGACGGCCCCGTTTGTTAGGCAAACTCTCCAAGTGTCATTTTGCTATAACGCAAGTTGAATACCTAGGCCATGTGGTATCAGCCGAGGATATATCCACCGATCTGTCGAAGCTCGAGGCAATAAGCAATTGGTGAGCACCAAAGAATATAGCAGAAGTAAGAAGCTTCCTCAGCCTCGCGAGGTATTATAGGAAGTTTGTAAAGGATTTTGCCAAGTGGGCAGCTCCCTTATCAGATCTCACCGAGCAACAAAAGGTGAAGGATTGGATGAATCATTGGGTCAAGAATGTCCAAGCTTCCTTCGACAAGCTCAGGGAAGCCTCAACAAAGGTCCTAGTGCTAACATTGCCGGACCCAGATAGAGATAAGCTTGTGGCAACTGATGCAAATAAGATAGGTACAGGGGAGTACTTATGCAAGAGGGCAAAGTTGTAGCATACAAAGCAACGCTATCAGATACATGATCGAGGGAGCTCCTAGCGTCATCGGGGCCCCTGCATATGGAGGCATTATTTCTTTGGAAAGAAAATTTCAGCTAGATCGCGATCACTAGAGCCTCAATATATCTTCCACAACTACTCCTCAACCTAAAAGGCGAGAGATGTTAGATGGAGTTCCTAGAAGAATATGGCTTTGAGATATCATACAGGAAAGTTGAATGTAGTTGTGGACGTACTATCTCGTTAGCCCTTGGTGACTAGAGTGCATTGTAATGCCATTTCAACCCTCTGCAGTGAGTTTGCCATAAAGCAAGGACAGAAAAGGAAAGGGAGGCCTGGACGGCAACCTTTTATATTATAAGGACAAGCTTGCCTTGCCGCCTCGGCGCCTAGGCGCCCAAGGCCCGATCTAGCTCAGCCCATGTGAAGTTTTCCTTCAGGTGGGAGCACCAAACGACCCGGCCGGACAACGGCACGATGTCGGCGTGAAAAACGAGGATGCTTCGGTTTTGGATTCCCCGGCATAGGCTCTTGGCAGCTTCCGGCCGGTTCCACCGCTTTGGTTCTTGGCCTTTACTTCTGATTCACCGGGATGCGCCGGGTCGATTCGAATAAGAGGTCGGTTATTGCATCAGGTCAGGCTTTCTTTGTAGTTCCTTCTGCTCTGGCAGCGCATCTCTCCATCTAGGTAGGTTTGCCAATTTCCACTCCTGGGTCAAACGACCCATATCTCTCTGCTGGTATTAACCCGGCGGTACGCAGATTCTTCCACACTATTTGCAATTCCATATGCCTTAGGCCAGCTACTAATGTCCCAACCTATAAGTTTCGGTCCTCTTACCATATCTAGCTCTATCTCTTCTTGCGGTCATTTTGCTTTGACACGCCTCCTCGTCTAGCAACCTACGCCTTCTCCCATGACCCGCAAAGCCGGAGAAATGGCAAGGCAGACAAATGAAACACCATACCACGCATGCCAATTGCTTGATATTGGCATCGTGTGGTCTCTTGCTTCGAAGTCGAATCGGACCAGGATATGATCGAGGCAGTTTGGGGCAAGGGATACTTTGTCGGCGGGGAGGGTGCGTGTTGAGCGGACCTACATGTATGACCACCTTCATCCGCTTTTACGCCACTATTTTGAAGCGGTTAGGTTCACGAGGCACCCTCGATGGGCCATTGATGGGCCATTACGCGCCCGATGCTAGTATCTGACCGAAGATCCATTTCATGTGCCATCATGTGGCGATGCTAGTGTCCAGGTGGCGCCCATGTTCACACCTGCGGTACGCACAGAAGGTACATGAGGGGCGGATACATAGCGGAGGAGGGGCCACGCCATTTGGTTGCGAATCCGGCCCGGGCGCGACAAGACCGAGAAACTTGGAATTTACGTATTATAGGGGTAGAGGAGACGGACACTTTCGTGGTCGGACAGATTTGGAGGTCGCTAAGCGGTTCTTACGTGGGGTTATGCATGTCCCAGCTATTGGACTTGTGTCTGCAGCTAGGGTGGGGGCTGCGCGTCCTGATCGACCTTGACACCTTCAAATTCGCTTTCGGGATGTGTTGAGTCGTCTAAGTGTTCTTCAGCACGGAAATCATTTGAGGGCACTACTTTTCATTCTGGGAAGATCTTTCTCCCATCTGCCTATGCAATCACCGAAATGAGTTGTGCGGTATACCGAGGAGGAGCAGCAATTATCCTAGACCATTGGCCGTCTAATCCGTGGACATGCTATGTCTAAGGTCTCTCAGCAGTACCATATCATCAGAACAAATAGCTTTCATTTAGTTTGGGCACTTGCCCTCAGCATGTCTATATACTACTTTAGGCTTCTGTGATGGGGCTTTGTCCCCGAAGCTCTTGTTGGGGGTTACACCCTCTTTCATGTCTTGGTCCCATAACCACGATTGGGTTTCCGTGGGCGTTAAAAATCTTCTTCTTCTTCTTCTTCTTTATGTCCCAAAAGTATCAGGAGTAAGAAAGTTGATACTCCATGATACCCACAATAGCCCTATAGCAGGCCATGTAGAATTTATGAAGACATACTTCAAGATAAGAAGTAGCTATTTCTGGTCAGGCATGAAGAAGGACATCGCCAAGTATGTTCGAGAATGTCAACTATACCAACAGACAAAGGCAGAGCAACTTCGAATTCAGGGGCTCTTGAACCATTGGCAGTGCCAGATGCCAAGTGGAAGATGGTGAGTATGGACTTTATCACGGGTCTTCCTCGAATATCTAGGGGCCACGATGCTTTGATGGTGATGGTTGACAAATTGTCTAAGATGGCGCATTTCTTGCCATGCAGGACCACAGACAGGGCCCTAGACGGAGCCTTACTTTTTGTCAAGGAAATCTTCACATTGCATGGGATGCCAAGAGGGATCATCTCAGATCGAGACCCGAAGTTCATGAGCGCCTTTTGGAAGGATTTCTTCAACACAATCGGCACCAAGATTTGTATGAACACAGCGTATTATCCCTAAACTGATGGTTAGACAGAAAGGACAAATAGAATATTGGAGGACATATTGCAACATTATGTTTGGAACAAGCAATCTAAGTGGCAGGATAGAAGGGTAAGAGAATTCAAGTGGGTGATAGCGTATGGCTCAAGATAGAGGTGAAGCAAGCAAAGCTCTACATCGGCAACTGCAAGAAACTTGCTCCAAGGTGGACGGGACCTTTTAAGATTTTGAAGCGATTAGGGAGCCAAGCCTATAAGCAACTTGCCTGCCTATCTAAAGGTTGAGAGAGAAAGTCTTCCATTGAGCCTATTAGAGAGGCACATGAAACTCAAAAGAGGTCTTAAAGACTCCAATCTTGTTGAAATGATAGAGGAACAAATTGAGATAGTTCCCCAATTAATTCTTGACAAAGCATTCAAGAAAACAAGGTCTTAGTTCCTTCAATATTTGGTCAAGTGGAAGCACTTGGCAGTGGGAGATGCGACATAGGTATTGAAGCAAGATTTAGAGAAGCAATATCCACAATTCATGGCGCAATTCGATGGCCAAGTCCTCTCCAAATTAGTCGACGCCAACTTGTCAGGTGCTCTTAGCTAAAGCTTATATATGCCTTAGTGTAAGTGCAAGAAACATATGCATTCTAGGTGGGATACATACGTGAAGATCTTGGAGCATGGGCGATGATGAGATTCCCCTTGGACATTCTCTAGGCGATTACACACCAAGAGTGCGCATGCGGTGAAAGTCATCATGTGAGAGGAGCGGCATCATGGGTGTGCGATGATGGGATCATCGTGAGGATATTCTCTATGCCACAATGTAGAGGCAGGTGCACATGACCATGGGGGTTATGTTGAGGTAAAGCGTGATCATCTTGGCGATGATGGGATTGTTGGGACGTTCCGTAGCTTAAAACCCCAGGGGCATGAGGCACTGCAGGTGTACACGATCAACGGGATCTTGTACAAGGTAGCACCCGATCATGGGCGATGATAGAAACGTCTTGTCCATCCGTATGCTCAATTCCTATGGGCCATGATCGAGTGCAAGGTAGTAGGGGTAATCTTGAACTAGTAGTTCGGCTCAAGGAGGTAATTAGGGGAGTGAAATCCTAGAACCACAAACTTTTTAACTAAACTAACGTCATGTGCTATTGTGCAGGCCAATGAAGGGGAGCATGTGGGAGGGAGACACATTATGAGAAGATAGGAGTCATAGATTTTAGACTTAACTACAAACTCCTAAACTTGTTGTGATAACACGATGCATTAACTTTTATAATAATACTTACTAAGGCTAAATAATTTTGTATAAGTTTATAAATGTAGCCTTACAATTGACGTTATAAGTAATTAAGTGGAAGTTGATCTTTTCTATAAAGTAAAGTTCCTATATTCTTTTTATGAGTTTTTGCAAGGTTGATGTAGGTTCATCACCTTACCGTAATTCGAGGACAACATTATGCTAAGAGGAGGAGAATGTGGCGTTCCCTAAAACCACTGTGCATGCCAGCAGCCCCAGGTGCAACAGAACAACTACTAGCACGCAAAGGAAAAGCCAACCATTCTAGCGGGCACACAACAACCCCTCAAGTAGCCAACCCACCCGGCCGGATTCACTAACCTTGATGCGGTTCAAAAAGAAGAATGGGGGGCGAACTCTAAGAGAATAGAAAGAGCAGAGATGCGGGTGCCATAAATGGTAGTCCGAGGCCTTGTTGAGGAGGCATCGGGGAAGATCTTTAGGGATAATATTTAGAGAAGCGGTACTCTCCAAGGCGAGCTTAGTGTTCTTATGAACATTGTCAAGGCATCATGTTTTGGCATTGAGCACCATGGCCAACCACGTATTGTGAAATTGAGTGGCGGATTTAGCGGTGAGGGTGCGTACATCATCGAGGGAAGCAAAGTTAAAAGACACCTATATATATGTCAATTATGACCCCACACCTCTGCGGCCAGGAGTCATGTTGCTAGGAGCTTGCTCATGTGAGGGACATAAGAAACGGGAGGATAGCGAGGAACCGCCGTCGGGATCTATATTGTTGCTTTGTGGATTTTCTTGGCGTTTGACACTTGTGCCTCGGGGAAAAACTATGGGCAAGGGGCAGCTTGTTGGGGGTTCTGTAGATTTGCGGAATGTAGTGTACTGAGGCTATATGAAAGATGCTCTGAATGGGGTTCGCGGCGGACAAGCCACCATTTGATAGTAGTATCGGGGGTTCGCCGGGGATGCCCTCTCTCCCCAACATTGTTTGGGCTTTACATTGATCAATTGGAGAGTGGCTTGCCGATAATGGGGGCGATGGAGCTCACCTTCTCTATCGGATCATCGAGACGATTAATATATGCCGATGATGTGGACCTCTAGCTTACACACCAGCCGGACATGCAGCGACATCTCGATGCCCACGGACACAATACGCGTTTAATCGATATGGCGTCAACTTGGCCAAGACTAAGGTGGTTTTCATATCATCTTCCGTCGTAGGGTCCCCTCCTTGATTACCAAGGCCAAAATGTGGAAGTTGCATCCACATATAAGTATTTGGGAGTGGAGTTTCCTTCTACTATGCTTTGGGACACATCCATACACCACGAAAGTGACGTTTGGAAGGCACTATATGCAATGCAAAACAATAGTCATAGAGCGGAGTTGTATGATTGGGCCCATCGATCCCTTTGTTCAAGGTCTTAGTAGAGCTTTGTCCTTTTATACTGGGGTGGAAGTATGGGGCCCGATAGTATCACTTGCTACTTGGAATGACTTGGAGCAGTCCGTAAAGCCTTCCTAGTACGAAAGCCTGGGGGGTGAAGTCCACAGTCCCATATCAAATTCCTGCGGGGAGGCAGGATTCTTGCCTCTTGGGAGGGCTGCCCTTGATCGCCACATTGTCTATTTTCGAGAAGGTGGTCAATATGGACGATGCTCGTCTCCCTAAACTAGCTTATATCATGGCAATGGGGCATGGCCCTCAAGGCCTCTTGGAGGAAAAAGAGAGCTCAATGGTTGGCTAGATGGAATGTGCGTGAGAGCAAGGTGTATACATGTGCAAGCAGAGGCGATCGCCATAGCTTGAGGCAATATCTTGACGCTTGCTTCTCAAGAAGCTTTGGGATGCCAATGCCCTTGAACATGTCAAGACAAAGACACTACCGAGCGCCACATAAATCCCACATTGGAAGGAGGCCCGCAATGCTACTGCGTACCCACTTGCTCATGAAAAGGCGGGACTCATTGCCTCCATTCGCCGCGGGGGACATCATCTTGAATTTAGAGGCGGAGATGGATTGGTGAGCCACGCCGGGGGCCGCTCTCGCCAATCGCCAAATGGGAGTCATTGAGGATGAATCGCATACCCTTCAAAGTTGCCCAAAGATATGATCAAATTCCGGACGGCGCTATCTTTGAGTTGGTGGCCCCGCCAACCGTTACATGTGACATTGAGCACAACATCCGCACGGGTGCTAGGATCATACCTTCCGGAGGTTATGGACATGCAAGATCGCTATGTCCTCGGGCACACACTTGACATGTATATATACATTGATGTATACTTATGCGGTTTGATTGGCATTCTTCATCGCCACGGTTTTCCCTCGAAAACCCTTCGGGGCGGGGTTTTTTAACCCGGACAGTAATAAGTTTGATGCGCTCCTTATGGGTCCCATAGGCCGATTGGCCTCAGTGGATGATAAAAAATCATTCTCATTCTCATTCTCATTCTCTTCAAAAGGGATATGCCACTTACATGCATAAAGTGGTAAAGAAACCCCTATATATGCCATTTCTCTTATTAAAAACCCATAACGTACAATTTTGGAATTTTGTTACATATATACCCCTCCCCAATTTTATACGTCAATTCCTCATTAAAAGATTCCTCCAATACGACATTATAATTTTTTTTTCATATACATCCCCTATTTGTATACGTAATATTTTTTTAATCATATACATTTACTAAGCAATTGAAATTGAGAATGGGTTGAAATATGAGTTTGCTTAATATGTGAGCCTCCCATATTCCCAAGGGATCAACTTCCTTTAAAGTGGATATGCCACCCTGTGCGGATATGTAGGAAAAGAACCCCTATATATGCCCCTAGCATACATTTTTGTATTTTGCTACACATATAACCCTTCCCAAATAGGTGGTAAAAGAACCCATGTATATGCCACTTTCTTAATAGAAACCACTAGCATACAAATTTTGAATTTTTCTACGCATATAACCCTCTGTGATTTATACATCAATTCATAAAACAAAAGTGTATTATCATGTAGGTATACATGTGTCCAAGCCCCAAAAACACCTCCTTCGTATTCACGCACGTGGTTTTGGGGGCTCTTTTAAGTGACTCTCCCTTGGCTCAATTATGACCCTTATCATAACACAACCATATAAAAATGCAAAGTTTGTTAGTAGGCCTATTACTGCTAAGGTTTTTCCCTTGAAAACCCTTCGGGGCGGGCCTCTTTGCAAGGAAAAAAAAATTGAGTTCTTGGCTTTATACCTTAAAGCTCTGATACCATTCTTAGAATGCAAACTAGACCACTAGATGACATTTGAAAGGTGTGTTGGAAGAACGTGTTTTATATGTAGCTAGGTCCGGTTTGAAATGGTTTTAGGCATGGTTTAAGAACATTTTGGCAAGGATACACAAAGATAAGATGGCGAAAAAGCACATGTGGAACCCACTATAAATGACTACAAAGATGTCTATACTTATTCAAGAATAACTGATCTTTGGGATCAAATGAGATGATTGTACACGTTGAATTTGTTGTCTATATTTATATAATGCAATTCGCCATGTAGCCATGCTTTGGTAAACGTTAGAGTCATTTTGTAGATATGCACTTCAAGACAAAGAACAGTGAGAGTAGTAGGTTAACAATTCCATTCTGGCGAAAATGCTTGAAGCTTGCATACTTTGCCTTGAAAGTTCACCTTCAAGTTACAATTATAATAAACATAACATATAAGGAAAAAAAGATTGTTGTGCTTTAGAATTTAGCAACATGTACTAAATGTAATTTAACATGAGAGTGGACTACAAATGTACAAGAAGTAACATTTTCATGATCTAATGTTATCTACCTACCTGCCTATGGTTTTCCAAATTACCAAAATATCCTCTCAACAGAGAAACAAAACATCTCAAAAGTACTAAACTACCTTGCAACAAAGTATAATCATATCATGGCAATAAGGCGGGCAGAAAAATTCTAGAAGAGAGTAACTCTGGGATCCAACTATTTACAATAGATTTCAACTGCACAGAGTACAAAAGCCCCTTGAAATTCAATGCAAATGGATGGTTGAGAAGTCCATTTGTGGCCAATCTTAGAATTCCCTTTTAACAGATGAATTATCTTATTTCACCTTCTTCTAACCTATCAAATGGATTCTAACAATGCTAGGAAGGTGATGGCTATTTGATACAATATAAGATTGGGACTAGAATGCAGAGACCTTTCTTGCTTTTAGATCATATACATCTCTCATGCAATTAAGATTTGCTTATGTTATTCTTTGTGATAGGTAGAGATTGAAATGACCTATGAATGAATCAAAGAACTAATGCCAAATTAGATGCATGTAAAAATTTTGCTCTCAATATATGTACTAACATGTGTGTATTATTGCCAGCTAGGAGATAGCTAAAATGCCCAGTTTGACCATTACGACAATGCCTCAGCAATTGTAAATAAGCAATACAAATTCATTTACTATTTTTATATATATGTAAATACATGTACTTGTGGCTCCATCTGTTGAGATTCAATGTCGCTCCACAGATTCACTAGCTATAAATAGGTGACATGGTATGCATGACACTATGATATTCATGAGAGTTGCCATCTTCTTCATTTTTAAATCGATGCATCCATTTTTCTTTCCTCTGCCCTTTGGAAACAACTAGATCAGGTACGTGTCAAAGGTTTAACTGAAGGAGTGTCGATGGAAAATTGTCTATTTTTAAGGTTTTGGCCAAAATCCAAAATGCAATAATCTATAACCATTGGATAATAACATATAAATGCTAGTTCAATAGAATAGAAATCCAAAACCATAAACACTTTGATTGGCTATAAACACTTTGTTTTGTTGATTACAAACAACACAAATATAAAGTGAAAATTTATAGCTAGAAAATTGAAAGCTAAATTCGAGCTTTGAGTTGAGATAGATAGATAGATAGATAGATAGATAGATAGATAGATAGATAGATAGATAGTGACTTTAAGGATTGAGACAATTGTATAATAAAATCTGCACGATAATTAGTTTAGAACAGACTATTAACAAGCATAACGAATAATAAAATATATGTTGAAAATATATGTAATAATTGAATTGAATTGATTTTATCGTCCACGAAAACCAATCAGCCCAATAAAGGAGTGCAACAGCTTTATTACTGTCCAAATTAATACATCTTCCCTGTCTACGGCCATAGTTGGGCCCGCATATCTATGACCTCCTGAAGGTATGATCCCAACATCTATACTAAAGCCGTGTATAGCACATGCAGCGGCTGGTTGGGCCTGGCCAATCCAGTGTAACATGTCCGGATTTGTTCATATGCTGGGTAGCTCTGTAGAGTGTGGCACTCATCTTCAACGGCTTTCTCCCTGATAGCCTTGACAAACCATGTTCTGACGTGGCTCGATTTGGAGACGATATGCGCTTGTGCAAATCGAGGCAAGTAGTTTGCGCTTCTTCATATGCAGATGGTTACGCAGGTAGCGCTGCAGGCCCTGTTCCAATGCGGGATTTATGTGGTGTCGATAATATCGCTAGACGCGTTCAAAGCCGCGGTATACGGTCCCGGGGCGTATCTTTAGACGCCGCCACGCCGCATACCGCGGTCCGGGCGGCATTATGCCAACGCGTGCCTGTGCGGGGTAGCCCCTAGGGGACAACTTGCAAGGTATGTGCACTTATTAATGTGCACATTTACCAATGTGCACATTTATTAAGGTGCACCCCTTTCCCATGTGGACACTTTATGCCACCTAGTCATTAAAGGCAAGTGGGCCACACCCAATTATCCCACATGCTTAAAGGGATAATGGGAAACCCTAGCCCTAACCCTTTGTCTATATAGGTTAAGGAAACCCTAACTTGCCATTTTCGTCCATAGGGTTTTAGGGCTCTGTTTTGCTTGCTCCAAGAGTCAAACCGCCTCCCGCACTGCGGCGATTTGACTCATTAGTTTCCTTTCTAGCATCATCTTCTAGCAGGTTGGCCAGATGGTGGAAGTTCAGAAGGCGGTGAGGAGCGAGCCAAGGATCAGTATTTAGTCAATTTAATAGCCTAAACCGCCTTCCGGTCATTGTATGATAGAGGTTTAGCCTATTAAATTGCCCATAGCCACTTAGATCCCCGGATACCGTGACTCTAACGATCTTCCGGTCATTGTATCAATAGGTTTCCGGTCATTGTATCGATGGGTTTAGCCTATTAAATTGCCCATAGCAGCCACTTAGATCCCCAAATACCGATCAGAACTAAAGAACCAAGTAGGTTTAGCCTATTAAATTGCCCATAGAGCCACTTAGATCCTAACCATAGCAGCCACTTAGATCCCCAAATACCGGACTCTAACTAAAGGTTAGGTTTAGCCTATTAAATTGCCCATAGCAGCCACTTAGATCCCCAAATACCGGACTCTAACTTATTAAATTGCCCATAGTGACCCACTTAGATCCTAACCATAGCAAAGCCACTTAGATCCCCAAATACCGGACCTCGACCACTTAGATCCCCAAATACGGACTCTAACTCTATGATGTAGATTAGATCTTGTTCTTTAGCTATGATGTAGATTAGATCTTGTTCTTTCCAAATACCAGACTCTAACTAAAGAACCAGATCCCCAAATACCGGACTCTAACTCTATGATGTAGATTAGACCTTGTTCTTTAGCTATGATGTAGATTAGATCTTGTTCTTTCCAAATACCGCAGACTCTAACTAAAGAACCAGTAGGTTTAGCCTATTAAATTGCCCATAGCAGCCACTTAGATCCCCAAATACCGGACTCTAACTTATTAACTATTAAATTGCCCATAGCAGCCACTTAGATCCCCAAATACCGGACTCTAGCCTATTAAATTGCCCATAGCCTTACTTAGATCCCCATAGCACCACTTAGATCCCCAAATACCAGACTCTAACTTATTAAATTGCCCATAGCAGTTACTTAGATCCCCAAATAGGACTCTAACTAACTATAGCAGCCACTTAGATCCCCAAATACCCGGGCGATACTTAGATCCCCAAATACTAGACTCTAACTAACTATAGTTACCAATTAGATCCCCAAATACCGACTCTAACTTATTAAATTGCCCATAGCATTTACTTAGATCCCCAAATACCGGACTCTAACGTATTAAATTGCCCATAGTGATTACTTAGATCCCCAAATACGGACTCTAAGTAACTATAGCAGCCACTTAGATCCCCAAATACGGGCTTGAATTACTTAGATCCCCAAATACTAGACTCTAACTAACTATAGCAGCCACTTAGATCCCCAAATACCAGACTCTAACTTATTAAATTGCCCATAGCAGTTACTTAGATCCCCAAATACCAGACTCTAACTTATTAAATTGCCCATAGCAGTTACTTAGATCCGCAAATACTAGACTCTAACTAACCATAGCAGCCACTTAGATCCCCAAATACGGCATATAAAGCAGCCACTTAGACTCTAACAAACCATAGCAGCCACTTAGATCCCCAAATACCGGATGACCACTTAGAGACATAGCAGCCACTTAGAGACATAGCCACTTAGATCCCTAAATACCAAACTCTAACTCTATGATGTAGATTAGATCTTGTTCTTTAGCGTTGCGCTAACTCTATGATGTAGATTAGATCTTGTTCTTTAGCTTAACCTATGATGTAGATTAGATCTTGTTCTTTAGCGCTAACTCTATGATGTAGATTAGATCTTGTTCTTTAGCTATGATGTAGATTAGATCTTGTACCATAGCAGCCACTTAGATCCCCAAATATCAGACATAGCAGCCACTTAGATCCCTAAATACCAAACTCTAACTCTATGATGTAGATTAGATCTTGTTCTTTAGCTAACTCTATGATGTAGATTAGATCTTGTTCTTTAGCGCTAACTCTATGATGTAGATTAGATCTTGTTCTTTAGCTATGATGTAGTTTAGATCTTGTTCTTTAGCTATGATGTAGATTAGATCACATCTTGTTCTTCTGTGATATGTATGATGATGTATCTCTGTGAACGCATTGTATTGGGAGGATATGTATGATGATGTATCTCTGTGAACACATTGTATTGGGAGGATATGTATGATGATGTATCTCTGTGAACACATTGTATTGGGAAGGGGGGTCTCTGAACGCATTGTATTGGGAAGGGGGGTAGAGACCCGAAAGCCTAGTAGTTGATGCTCCTAGCTAGCCTCTTTAAGCTAGGAATTAGCTAGATTAGTCTAGCTTTTCAATCTATTTGAACCTCATCTTAAAAGTATTCCCACAGTAGCGGGAATTGAACCTCCCACCCACAGGGTTGAACCCCCCCAAACCCCCCCGTGCCAACCACTGAGGGCGGGCACCGTTTATGTTTAAAATATAATTCTTAATTAAATTTAAGCTTTAATAATGTTAGATAATATTAATGGCCAAGCCTTAGACTTAGAACCAAGACCCTTAAGCTAGATAGAGACAGCATCTGCATTCATCATAGCTTAGTTGTCATCTTATCTTGCTAAGTGTCTTCTTGTCTACATATCGGTAGTATAATTAAACCTTTTTTAGAAACCCAGACCCAGAATTGGCCATCTATAAATAGACTCTATGATGTAGATTAGATCTTGTTCTTTAGCGCTAACTCTATGATGTAGATTAGATCTTGTTCTTTAGCTATGATGTAGATTAGATCTTGTTCTTTAGCTATGATGTAGATTAGATCTTGTTCTTTAGCTATGATGTAGATTAGATCACATCTTGTTCTTCTGTGATATGTATGATGATGTATCTCTGTGAACGCATTGTATTGGGAGGATATGTATGATGATGTATCTCTGTGAACACATTGTATTGGGAGGATATGTATGATGATGTATCTCTGTGAACACATTGTATTGGGAGGATATGTATGATGATGTATCTCTGAGAACACATTGTATTGTATTGTATTGTATTGTATTGTATTGTATTGTATTGTATTGTATTGTATTGTATTGTATTGTATTGTATTGTATTGTATTGAAAACCAGACCAATTGGCCATCTATAAATAGACCTAGGACCCCCTTTGTAAATTCCTGTTTAGAAATTTGCTCGCATTTTAAGCGATTTTAGGGCCTTCCGACCTCAGATCGACATGCGCGCACCAAACGGACCGCTCGACTTCCTCGACAAGGCGAAACAGCCCGAGAGGCCAAGGAGTAGAAGGAAACAAGGAGCCGAAAGGGCAAAGGCGTGGAGGAGCCCAAGCGAGAGGCCTAAGAAGACCCGAACGTCAAGGTAGTCATCAAGGAACGGCCGCCAACCACCCGGCTCGGGAGTAGGGATCCTGTGGATCAACGAAAAGCACTAGAGGAAGAGGACATTGGATCTCCTGATTCAATGGATGAAGAGCCCAAGAAGCGTCTGAGCAGATAGAGCGAGAGATACAAGAAGAGGAGAGGGCAGAACGAGAGCAGGAGACCAAGGTTCAAGAAGTAGCAGAGCGAAGCTTAAAAGCATTTTGAAGACTCAACGGCCCTGCACGGTTCATGCGAAGAGGGTGTGAGAATGAAGAAGGACATGCGGCTTGCCTACATCAAAGGGAGATCCACAAGAAAATTTTTGTAAATGATGGAAAATTTTTGAGTTTTAGACTAAGTAACGTGTGTAATCTTACTTAATTAGGCTGAGTTAGCAAGTAATAGCTTTTGTTTTAGTAAAATAGGACATCTCTAGAGCAAATAGTGAGATGTCTCACACGCGCCTGGTCTAAAAACAAAACTCAGGTTTTTGAGCGAGGCGAGCGTGTGAGACCTTGCCCAAAGTTGCCCAAATCACCTCCAAATTGACCAAGTAAGGGGTCAATTCTGCCTAACTCGATGAGTCCGACATGTTTAGACCCTTAGATCACCCAAATTGGACAAGTTTTGACCAAAATGGGGCCAATGTCTCACACGTCACGCCAGGAGCAAAAACAAAACTTCAGTTTTGTCTGGGCGCAATGTGTGAGACCTCCAAACTTTGAACCTCCATAACTTGAGCTACAGAGCTCCAAATCGCCTGAAATTTGTTGCAATAGGACCGTTAGACAGCCTAGAATGAACTAGAAATGCCAAACCCCAGCTCAAAATGACCAAAATTGCTCAAACCCTTGAAGTGTTTTTCCAAACTGTGGTTTGTTTGTAAATAGAAGCATACCCCATTAGTACCTTGCAGGTATTGCTCTCGGCTCAAAGCTGATGCCTTACTCCTAGATAAAAGTGCTCAAGAACACCCCTTTGTTAAAGTCATCTAGAGCTCAACATAGCAACCCAAGTCCAACTGTTGGTACATCATCTCTGCTCATGTCCAAGGCATAAACCTTGACCTAATTCTGTGTCCTTCTAATAGAGTTTGACTTATATAGTCACCACATTGACACTCCCTATTGCCAGAATACCTAGAAAGGAGCTAGAGTCTAGAGCTGCCCAAGTCACTCCACGTGTAGGGATTGGACCCCCAAAACCAACTTTGCTAGGACCTTAGAGTATGTCTCAAACATCATGGAGGTTTTGCAAAACAAACCTCGTTTCATGCCATGCCACATGTCCTAATGCCCATAGACTTGTAGATCATAGATATGTCTTCAGTAACACTGCTCGAGCCATCTTGCTTGCTTATAGAGCCCAGAATGTTATAAGAGAGCCCTTCAAGTAGACCCTTAGACTCTAGGATATCTGGCGCAGCTTTCAAGGACGGGCCAGAGCCACGTAAGAGCTAGAGGCTTAACTCCTTGAAGACATCAAGGTCCCAGCCGGTCTGGTACGCATGATAAGGGAGAAGACCGAAAAGGCAGACCCAAGAGAGGAAAGATCACCACGACCTTGCAGCCCAGCAGCTCAAGCGAATGTCATGAAACATCAGCCAAGGAGTGAGAGACTCGAATGGATAGGACCCAAGGGACGGAGGAGATGACCTACCTAGCAGGTACAAATCACGTAAAGGCGACTAGAAGGAGCCATGGTAGGGGCAATGGAGATGACCACACTTCCAGGCACAGGAGAGCCACCTCAGAATGAAGCAAAGCCCAAGCAACAGGAGTCGCACTCAGAAATTCAACCTGCGGAGGAATGACAATGCCTGCCTACCGACCACGATCTCAGAGCTTCGAAGATATTCAAGAATGTCCGACTGCAACAGCCAGATGATCCTACTCAAACAATCAACGGCACCGCACAATGGCAACCTTGCAACGACACACCGCATGTAGGGACGTTGAGCGGTCACCGCATTCCTCACGACGAATATACATATTAAGGAGGAGCATCTTTCTCAAGGGATCACATCGACGAACACTCTTCGCAACTAGCGTGACGAAGCCCGGATCAGACATGAAGCTCAACAATAGTACAAAGATCTCAAGGAATCCCGGAGTCAACCGTAGAATTTAAGAAGATGCAAGCAAAAACCAAGAATCAAACGCCGATAGGAGGAGGGGAAATCCTAAAGGAGTATAAAAATTTAAGTAGATCTTCGTAGTTGTTTTGGAAAAGTGGATGAATTAAAATCCCAATGTAAATGCGTATATGTCTATTGTATATCTCGGGTGTTCACAGATATAGTTGAGAAACATGAGTTTAGAGTCATGTTTTACGGATTTAGCGCTTAGATCAGGAAGCTCCTTCACTTCGACTACCAAATGAGGAAGCAAGGAAGCACAACTATAGCCCAAGATCAAAATGGAAGAGCAAGTATGAGGGAGAAACGACCGGAGGCCAAGCAAACCTTCGACTCCAAACACTTCGGGAAGTGCCCTCAAGTAGAAGACCGCTCGTCCACCCAATGTCAGAATAAGAGACAACACCGGTCATGTCAAGATCATCAGCGCTGCACCAGGACATCGTCAGGACGCAACACTACATCTTGTGGTAGCAGCAACACTTGACGAACTTATGACACGAGTGGCCTCAACAATAGAAGGAGGAACGCCCCGACATCAACGAGCCAACTAAGAAGACAACATCTCGACGACCATAATTCCACCTTGTGGTAATATAGGGTGATGCGCTATGACACGTGTATTAGATGGAGAGGCACGTACGAAAGGCAATCTACTTGACGAGGAGATATGCCTTCAACAACTAGGTGATGGCTTCGTCAAAGTACTCCTACCAAGAATTAGAAGAAAAGAAGCCGTCGTATTCGACATGTGGGACATCAAACGCCCAAGGTAGAAGCATTCACACCTTAACGACAAGGATAGCAAATCAAGCACCTTCGCAAAAAAGAGTCAAGATAATAGCCAGGCTATTCAACGACAAGAGTATATCTAAGGCAAGTACTTCTTCAACTCAAGGGTCAAGTGCAGGATATAGGGATCCATCACCCCGACAACATATATTAGGAGGAGAGCCATGGATGCTTTACTTGAGGAGAGACCGACATGCATAGAGGGACAAAGGTCGAACCGAAAAGCTGGAGAAGTGCTAGCAACCGACTTCTTCCACGAGCTCCTAAGAGGCAAGGGAGGATCAAAACCGACGTGAGCACAATCAAAGCCACGGAAGGTACCTCAAGACAAGAAGACGGCGATAGCACCGTGGAAACGGACAACGCCCAAGCCATGTGATCGAGGGATCAAACAAGGAAGTTTAGAAGTCGATGGAGAGGCAACTAGGCGAAGGCGAGCCGATGACTTGCACGCTGTGACTTGCATGCAACTTGGTGAACCCAAGGATCGGCGATTCAAAGAACAACTCGAGAAGAGAACAACTCCGAGGAGTATAGCCAAAGGAATCCAAGACAACCTCAAGAGAGACGCCTTCAAATAGCTTTGGCATCATGAAAGGGGGAACAATCACCGCCCGAGAACAGGATCGTGAAGGCAGACCAAAATGTCGAAGCATCAACCACCAGCACACCTTTAGTTAGAATGTGATGCAAAGCGTGTTGTGCCAGCCATAGGGACAAAACACCGGAGGGCCCAAGTATATCAACAAGTTACCTTGAGTATGAGGTGACGACACAAATAGGAGGATATAGATCATCAACACCATTGCACCGGAGGAACACCGATGACATTGCCTAGGAGTAGGTGTGCAACCGAAGGGAGGCAACAAGGGGACCTAATAGCTCTAGTAGTAATTGTAGTTATGTAAGCTATATGCTTTGCATATATAGTTCCCCTGTTATTCCTTCCTCCCATAGCGTAACAGGATCAAAGGAAGAGATGTCGGGGCTATTTGTAAAAGGGGTGAAGCAATCAACATCCTCAACACTCTTCCAAGGCAACACGATAACGACGAGAGGACACGATGTATGAGACATCCATGGAGTCGAAGAAACAATATCCGGTCTGAGTCGCCCTTAGCCGCCAAGACAAAAAAGTTCAAGATGAAAGATCTTTTCAACGCCCCACCTTTCAAAGCTTTTGAAAAGCTGCATGGAAGATTTCAAGCGATCAACTACACCATCAAGCCACCAGCAATGAGGCTTCTAACGAACAAAGTCAACCTCTACATCAAAGAGGAGCCACCGCCAAGGAGATCAAGTATCGAAGCGACTTCGGAAGAACGTTACCTTGCTACTTCAAGCAGGCAACGAGTGGATGAGCTTCTAGCAAGCTCAAGGATCTAAGGCCATGGGGCCTAGTAGGTTAATGTATGGACGGTAACATCCATATTGGGATTAGAAGGCATTTCCAGATATTCTCGCTGAAAGGATTGCCCCAGTATTGAGCTAAAACGTCAAGGATTGGGAAGGAAATGCATAGGAGTGACTAAAAGTATACACGATTGTTAACAGACATCCAACGTATTGAAACCACTTGGTGAGATTGATCACCGCGCTAAGAAGGAATCATTACTAGGATAATTGTTGACCATGTATAAATCTAGTACCTCCAAAAGAATAATCCAACCGAAAGAAAAGAAGTAATCTAACAAGTCCGGCCAACTTGTTACGATGACATCAATTCGATTGGTAGGAATATTCCAAGAGTTTAAATAGCTAAGAAAGGGGGAATCTCTAGAATATAAAAGAATAGTACATGCAAGGTACGTCTAAAATAATAATAATAATAATAATAATAATAATAATAATAATAATAATAATAATAATAATAATAATAATTATTATTATTATTATTATTATTATTATTTCACGCCCGCTTAGACCCTGAGGGCCATGGAGCGGCAATTTTTACATCAGTTTGATAAGCTTAATAATAAGCTTCTGTGCGACTCTATTTCTCGCATATAGCATCCTAAGATTTCTGGTTTTAACATCAATAAAGAAGAAAAGTATGACAAATCTATCTGATACCTATCTCTTATATGTAGATATGCCGGACAATAAAGGAATACATGATACTCATCTTCTACTTGTTGCCAGCCGCAAACCTTGCACTTCCTTTCTTCTCTGGAAATCTTAGCCTATGCGATCCCGTCCTGTATCTGGCTATTGTCTGCTTGTTTTTCTTTGAGATATGGGCTTTTAGATAGTCTTGTTCTATGTAGAGGACCATAGTATTTACTTCTGCTCGGTAAAACTCCATTCTAGATCCTGGTTTTTCCCAAAGTTTCTCTACAGCTTTCATTTGGACCAATTCTCTTTCATTTCATTATAGTAATCAAATAGTCTATTGAGACAAAAGGAATTGTCATGATGACAAAACCTTGTGGTTTAGAATCGTTCTAACTAAGTAGGTAACCCATAACTATATTGAAATAAATGATAACATAATATGTGCATCCATCTTAGATGGTTATATATGTCAGCTAAGGCTAGTAAATTAATGCGCTAAGTAAGAAGCGTATAACCTCTTAAGGGAGAGAATAGATATGACGTTGTGTACAACGCCATTGAAGGGGTGCAGGACCATTTTCTTTTCAAGAAAGTGGGAGGGCTCAATCTTATGATTGAACGCACTTGTATCGAATTGACCGACCAGAATAAAGTTCACTCCTAAGAATGGCCGGGCTTAATAGAGCGTAAGATAGATAGATACCTTAGTGCTCGTGAGGCCTTCAACGCGCGAGACCCACGTAGTAGCTAACTACACCAATGAAGTGGAGCAAAAGTATGGGAGCAATGCAACGACCAAGTCACCTCCAAATTACTCGACGCCGGCTCAATGGGTGGATGCATTCTAGCCTTAGGTAAGGTGTGCGCATGCATTAGAAGCTTTAATGTGTCTTATAGATAAGTTAAATATAGATCCTAATAACTGGATAGAAATTGTTGCACGATATGTATCATAGGGAAATAACTTAAATAACAAATGATGAATGTGAGGTAGCATGTTAATTAATCCTTCAAGAAGGATGCAATTCCTTCCAAGGATAGCTATAGGACCTCGGGATCCTTATAAATATAAATAGAAAATAGAATTCGGATATACTTAAGTGCATATTAGGAATATACTTCCAAGGGTAATGCAGGACCCAGAATAAGAAGCACATCTAATTCTTGTGTATGATAATTAAAACCTTGTCTATGTAACAATAGGTCTAAATCAGGGTTATTGTTTAAATAATCGCGATCTAAAAGTCATTAAATATATTGCAAAGCTTAGAGTAAATATAATTGTACTATCGGAAGTAATGTATCCGATACTATGATAATGTTAATTCATAAATATTACCTTAGGGTAATTATGTTAATCACATGCATTAAAGGAGCCAGCAAAAAAATCAACCGGGCATGTCGATTTGTGTTTAGATTAGTTTCATGTGTAGTTAAGATTAATCACGATGCAACCTATGCCGTATGGGTTGCATGCGTATTTACCGATGATGGGACCACTACGGTGATCTCTAGGACGGTGTAATGTCAATGTAGGCATGACCGTGGTTCCGCTTTGGATGAGTGGAAGGTAGATTAAAAAGTCTACCGGGTCCCACGGAAGTAGACGACCTCGAGAGATATAAGAGGTCATTCAGGAATGCATTGATAGGAAAAGCACCTCTAGCCCATATATGCATTGATAGGAGGAATACGTCCTTCACGCCCCATATACGGGAAGGACCTATCCTCCACGTTGGGCAACTAAAGGTGTAGGCATGAGCGGCATATAGGCATTATAGGCTATTTGCCTCTCCCGCCACGATGGAAGAAGCATCCTCTTCCTATGCCGAGATTAGCCATGCATTCATGTAGATAGGTGGGGTGGTCACCATATAACCAAAATTTTATTTATAATTAAAATGGTAATAACGTAGTGTCGACCTGCAGGCCAATAGAGCACCGGAGGGCAAGGAGGTCGAAGAGAAAGACTTGCAACACAAATTTTGTTATAATGTGTTGCAAGGGATGAAGAGTACCTTAGAAGTGTAAATTTTGTATGAAATTGATAAACTTTGATAAACTTAAATGTTGTATTAAGTAAGGTTAATAATTACCTTGCGTGGATTAGGTTATGAAGTGATAAGTTAATTGGATAATGAAATAGTATAGTAATGTCTTAAACATTACCTTAGAGTAATTATAATAATTAAGATAGTAAGTATGTAATTATAGATATTGTAAAATTAATGCAGGATCTTAAGGTGCGAAGACTTGCAACACAATTTTTGTTGGAATGTTGCAAGGAATGAAGAGTACCTTAAATAATAATTGTATATGAAAGTGTTAGATTGTGATAAACTAAATGTTGTGGTAACGGAAACTAATAAGTACCTTGTCTTAATAGAAGTTACGAATTGACAAGTTATTTGATAATGTAATGGCGTAATAATGATTTAAAAATATTACCTTAAGGTAATCTTAATAAATGTAAGTATTATAGTAGTATATCGTGATGCATCAAGGTTGATTGCGGTTAGGAAGATTCCAAGGTGGGGAGACCCACGATGCCGCGGACAAACATCATTTCAGGTGGGGAGAATGTGACGTTCAAAGACAAAGATACGGTCCCATGACGATATCCGCATCGCCGGCCACGCCGCAAATTAGCCACCCGACCGACGTGCACGCCAACGCGTAGCAGCGGGTAGCCCCTAGGGGCAACTTGCAAGGTATGTGCACTTATTAATGTGCACATTTATTAAGGTGCACACCTTTCCCATGTGGACACTTTATGCCACCTAGCCATTAAAGGCAAGTGGGCCACACCCAATTATCCCACATGCTTAAAGGGATAATGGGAAACCCTAGCCCTAACCCTTTGTCTATATAGGTTAAGGAAACCCTAACTTGCCATTTTCGGCCCATAGGGTTTTAGGGCTCTATTTTGTTGCTCCAAGAGTCAAAAACCGCCTCCCGGACTCTGTCGAGCGATTTGACTCATTAGTTCCCTTCCAAAGATCATCTTCTAGCAGTTCAAAGCGGGATGGTCGAAGTTCGAGAGCAGGAGGAGCGAGCCAAGGATCGGGTATTTAGTCAATTTAATAGCCTAAACCGCCTTCCGGTCATTGTATCGATAGGTTTAGCCTATTAAATTGCCCATAGCAAAATGCCGCTTAGATCCCCAGATACCAGACTCTAACTAAAGAACCTAACTTTATGATGTAGATTAGATCTTGTTCTTTTCTTACGTGATATGTATGATGATGTATCTCTGTGAACTCATTGTATTGGGAAGGGGGTAGAGACCCTAAAGCCTAGTAGTTGATGCTCTAGCTAGCCTCTTTAGCCTAATCGTAAATTCGCATGTACAAGAGCCACACCTGGTTTGTGGGTGAAGGGGCCGATCGGCTTATAAGGAGGTTCGTGTTCGACTCTTGAACGATCCCTCCGGTGTGTAAGGCCTACCGGGGGATCATTGTGGACTAGGTCTAATGGCTTACCACCCAGTGTGGGTAAGGCATGGGCTCGACACCGGTGGAGTGATGCGTCACTCTCCAGTGGGTTGAAGTCGGAATAAGGGCGGTGGCCCTCTAGTCACCTTGAGTCGCAAGATGGAGATCTCTGAGGAGGGAGTGATCTCTACCCTGCCCATCTAATCGGGGAGATGCAACCCGTGAATAGCCCCTTTGGCTATGCATAAATGCTGGCTCTGATCAGTCCCAACACTCTTCAACCTACTCGCAAAGTGTGCACAGGGGGGCGGATGGAGTGGACTACCCTAAGCCATGTTCTTATGCCGCCCAAATCCATTGCCATGAATTCCGCGCAATGACCTCCGGAGACCCAAGCTTGTCGCCCATCCCCCTGTCTCGAGCCTTGGGTAGGATTCCCTATGTGATGTCTTGATCTTTGTCTATGCAGATATGTGGTGAACCATCCTTCGTGATGGTCATATGATGTTGATGTATGTACTACTGACATGTACGTTTACGCTTTAAAGCCTAGGTAGGCCCTGAGGGAGACAGGGTAAATGACCACTTCATTCTTCCCACTGGAACTCTTCAAGGTTGCAGTGATACGTGGAGGGCCCTATATTAGCATGGAGCTGGTATGGGGCACACTCACCCTGGTTTTTGGTCCACTGTGGAAAACATCGGGTTTTGGTAGGTCTACATGTCCTGTTTTCAAAGAATCCTACATGTGGACTTGTGGAGGTATGGTTTTGTTCGATAATGGTGTTCTTTTTTCAGTGGACTAAAACATCCACTGTTGTTTTGTAGTTTCCTCTATTGTGACATGTCATTTTATAATACAATCCACTGTAGGAAAGAATACTTGAATTTCTACATGTCTAATAATTCTATTGTCACATGTCTTTATAGATGTAGGAAATAATATTTGATTCTCTACATGTCCTATGCTTCCATTCACATGTCTTTATAGTAGTAGGACAGAGTACTTTATTTACTAAAGCATTGTAGGAAAGAATACATGAATTACTACATGTGTAATACTTCTATTGTCACATGTCTTTATAGAAGTAGGAAAGAATACTTGATTCTCTACATGTCGTATGCTTCCATGTCACATGTCTTTATAGTAGTAGGACAGTAGTACTTTATTTGCTAAGGCATTGTAGGAAAGAATACATGAATTATGACATGTGTAATACTTCTATTGTCACATGTCTTTATAGAAGTAGGAAAGAATACTTGATTCTCTACATGTCCTATCCTTCCATATCACGGGTCTTTATAGTGGTAGGACAGAGTACTTGACTTGCTACATGTGATGCACGTGCACGATCACATGTCCTTATACTAGTATTCCATGTAAGACAAGTTACTTCAACTACTTCAATTACTTAACGCCTATTTTGCATAACAAAACCATCAAGAATTTGATTTGTATTCCTTGAGGGGGTGCAGGGACCGCTGCAACAAATCCCTAAGCATTAATGTCATAGGACCATTTAGAAAATCCTAACAATATCCTAACATTTTGATATTGTTAGAGAAAAACCATTAAACCACGCCTACATTTTTGCATAACAAACCATTAAGAATTGTGAGATGTATTTTTTATGGAGGAAAGGACCATTGCAACAAATCCCCAAGCATTAAAATGGCAAGACCATGCAATATCCTAACATTATTCCCCATTTTGATATCGTTAGTGGAACGCCATTAAACCGCTCCTACATCTTGGTATAATTTAGACCATTAAGAATTTGAGATGTAATTGTTTATGGGGAATAGGACCATTGCAACAAATCCCCAAGCATTATAAAATGGCAAGACTATTTAATATCCTAACATTATCCCCCATTTTGGATATCATTAGTGGAACACCATTAAACCATGCCTCTATCTAGTTGGTACTAAGGTTCGCTATAGACGATCCAATAGTTATCCACGCCATCCAATGGTTTTAATTGTATCTAATTTATCTTATCCAATGGTTCTTTCTAACCATTTGCACTAAGAATCCAATGGTTCTTTGAAAAACAAGATAACTTATTGCACTTAGACGATTTGCACTAAGAATCCAATGGTTCTTTGAAAACAAGATAACTTATTGCACTTAGACGATTTGCACTAAGAATTAGAGATGTAATTGTTGGAGCCATCAAGCAAAAATAACACCCTAACACCTTAAACCTAAACACAAACTCGGAAAAACCTTGCTCGGGAAAACCTTGCTTCCGAGTCATGTGCACGGAAGGTATCGAGCTCCTCTGCATGGTAATCCTCTAAACTAGTGGCTAGACGTTATAGTTTGGCAGCTCCCCAATTCCAAACAATTGCATCAGAATATCTTTGTCATACTTCTGCATAGGAATCCTTTAAATCGTTGACTAAGCTTCCTAAGGAGTATGGATGCAATAGAATTGACAATTCCTATTTGAAACAGTTAACTATCCATTTGGCACTACTTAATTTGTTTATCTGAAATTATTTTCTGGCCTAGACTTAGTGTGATTTATCTAGACGATGGTGAAAATTAGTTGCTCGTGTCCCATCAGGAAAGTTCAGCCTACCGTAACCGTAACCTGCTGCAGTCTTATCCACTAACTTTCTTCGTATTTAGATTAGTGGGTAATGCCTAACTATCTAATTCTTTCTCATTGTAACTTCCTTTTTTAAGATACTTCGTTTGAGGATTTCTCAATATGCTTATGGATGATATTGCATTATGCATAAGTCGACCACGTTTTGGCCTCCAAAACGTAAACCCTGTGGGTTGCTAGGTTATTGTGGGGTTTACGTTATGGAGGTCGAGTTTTATTCAGTTGCACTTGAGACATGGTCGAGAAGCTGCAGTTGAAAACCAGAAGCAATAGAAACTGACGAAATGGGGTTTGGATTTACCGGAAGTGCTTTCCTACCAGTGTTCTCCTCGGGAGGGCAAATGCCAATGCCTCCCTTCCTGAACCCGGTTTCCCTATCCGACCGTTGAATTCTCCATTCAAGTAACTTGCTTCGAGCAGGCTCAAAAAAATTCAAGATCTGTCCGGGAGAACATATAAAACCGCAGTGTCCCCGAATCGGCCAGGTAGAGAAACCCAAGTGTTTTGTCGTTCGGGCAAAGTACAAAGGCCCCGGAATGGAGATTTGACTTAGCCATGTCGCCCAAAACAAATAAATTACCCTAGGGACCAAGTTATACGGTCATTTTTGCAGAAAAGAAACACGAACCCCTACATGGCAAGATTCTCAGACCCTCCGCTAAGGCCAATTCACTACGAACGTGTTGGACATGAGCTACTTTGGCGCTTCGGGAGCAGGGGTGGTCTTACGCCCACCTAAACTTGGTCTCCGAGGTAATGTCGATGTTTTTCGAGTCCGCGGTCGGATCGATCGATTCCGGTGGGAGAGTTGCCCGTCCGCGGCTGTGGACCCTCTAGAGAGGACCTTTGGGTCGAACTCTTCCGGAAGGTTTTAGGGCTCATCATCCGGGCGCCAACGCCCTCCCACTACCTCATGACATTGTGCAATATCCTGGTCCAACCCGGAGGTATGGCCTCCAAAACGCAAACCCCATTTCCTTGCCGTTATTGTAGGGTTTACGTTATGGAGGCCAAAACGTGGTCAATTGCACTTGGGACCTGGTGTACCTTTTTCGAGCATGCATGCGGAGCCAACAGACTTTGGATCTATTACATCCCGAATCATTCCAAAAAAATTTGCTACTACAAAATGTGTTCTTGACTTCTAATTTATTAATGGGAGGAGGATAAATCCAAACCCCATTTCGCCGGGTTTTCTATTGCTTCGGTTTTCAATCGCAGCTTCTCGACCATGTCTCAAGTGCAACTGAATAAAACTCGACCTCCATAACGTAAACCCTACAATAACCCAGCAACGCATGTGGTTTACGTTTTGAGGCCATACCCCCGGCCGATTGGACCAGGATCTTGCACAATGTGATGAGGTAGTGGGAGGACGTTGGACGCTGGATGACGGAGCCCTTTCCCGTAAGAAGTTCACCCAAAGGTCCTCTCTAGAGTGTCCCCGCCACGGACGGGCAACTCTCCCACCCGAACCGCGGATCCGACTCGCCAACGGACCAAACATCGACATTACCCTCGAGACCAAGTTTCGCGGGCAGAGGGACCACCCCCGCCTCCCGAAGCGCCAAAGTAGCTCATGTCCAACACGCTCAGTAGTGAATTGGCCTTGCGGAGGGTGCGAGAATCACCGCCATGTAGAGGGTTCGTGTTTCTTTGCTGCAAAAAATGACCGCGGTAACTTAGTCCCTAGGGTAATTTCGCCGTTTCGGACGATATGGCATAAGTCAAATCTTCCATTCCGGCCTTTGTGCCGCCCGAACGACAAAATACTTGGTTTTCTACACCGGCCGACCGCAGACACTTTGGCGGTTTGATATGTTCTCCCGGGACAGATCTTGAATTTTTTGAGCCCCGCCAAGCAAGTTACTTGAATGGAGAATTCAAGCGCCGGATAGGGAAACCGTGGTTCCCGGAAGGGAGGCATTGGCATTTGCCCTCTCCTGAGGAGCACCGGTAGGAAAAGCCCGGTAAATCCAAACCCCATTTTCAATTTTCTTTCAATCGCAGCTTCGACCATGTCTCAAGTGCAATCAATAAAAACTCGACCTCCATAACGTAAACCCTACAATAACCTAGCAACCCTGGGGTGGTTTACGCTTTGAGGCCATACCCCGGCCGATTGGACCGGATCTTGCACAATGTCATGAGGTAGTGGGAGGGCGTTGACGCTTGATGACTGAGCCCCTAAAACCTTCCGTAAGAAGTTCGACCCAAAGGTCCTCTCTCGGAGGGTCCTTGACCACCGGACGGGCAACTCTCCCACCCCTAATCGCGTGATCCGACCGCCATCGACATTACCCCCGAGACCAAGTTTCGCGGGCGTAAGACCACCCCGCGCCCTGGGCAGCCAAAGTAGCTCATGTCCAACACGCTCAGTAGGAATTGGCCTTAGCGGCGGGTGCGACACGCCATGTAGAGGGTTCGTATTTCTTTTGTCGCAAAAATGACCGCGGTAACTTGGTCCCTAGGGTAATTTCAATTTGTTTTGACGATATGGCTAAGTCAAATCTCCATTCCGGGGCCTTTGTACACGCCCAAACGACAAAACACTTGGTTTCTACATGGTCGATCAAGTAGGACACTTTGCGTTTCATATGTTCTCCGGACGGATCTTGAATTTTTTGAGCCCGCTGAAGCAAGTTACTTGAATGGAGAATTCAACGGCCGGATAGGGGAAACCGGTTCGGGAAGGGAGGCATTGGCATTTGCCCCCGGAGGAGCACGGGTAGGAAAGCCCGCCTCGGTAAATCCAAACCCCATTTCGTCAGTTTTATTGTCAGGGTTTTCAACCGCAGACTTCGACCATGTCTCAAGTGCAACTGAATAAAACTCGACCTCCATAACGTAAACCCTACAATAACCTAGCAACCCACAGGGTTTACGTTTGGAGGCCATACCCTGGTCAGATTGGACCAGGATCTTGCACAATGTCATGAGGTGACGGAGCCGTAAAACCTTCCCGAAGAAGTTCGTCCCAAAGGTCCTCTCTGGAAGGTCCTTGGCCACGGACGGGCAACTCTCCCACCCCGGAACTGTGATCTGACTCTGCCAACGGACTCGAAACATCGACATTACCCTGGAGACCAAGTTTCGTGGGCAAAAGACCACCCCTGCTCCCGGACGCGCCAAAGTAGCTCATGTCCAACACGTTCGTAGTGAATTGGCCTTAGCGGAGGGTGCAGAATACTGCCATGTAGAGGGTTCATGTTTCTTTTGCTGCAAAAAATGACCGTGTAACTTGGTCTCCAGGGTAATTTCGTTGTTTCGGACGACATGGCGAAGTCAAATCTCCATTCCGGAGCCTTTGTACTACCCGAACGACAAAACACTTGGGTTTCTACACTACCGATTGCCAGTAGACACTTTTGGGTTTGATATGTTCTCGGGACGGATCTTGAATTTTTGAGAGCCGCCAAGCAAGTTACTAGGCTAAAACATGCCAAGGTGGCTCAAACATGTCACCTAGGCTCCAACATACCACCTATGCTCAAAGATGCCAAGGTGGCAACATGCCACATGGGCACCAGCATGCCACCTAGGCTCCAACATGCCAAGGTGGCTCAAACATGCCATGTCGGCTCCAAGATGCCACCTAGGCTCCATCATGTCAAGGTGGCTCAAACATGGCAAGGTGGCTCAAACATGCCACGTGGCTTCAACATGTCACCTAGGCTCCAACATGCAAGGTGGTTCCAACATGCCACCTAGGATCAAATATGCCAAGGTGGGTCAAACATGCCACGCGGGCTCCAACATGCCACCTAGGCTCAAACATGCCAAGGTGGCTCAAAACATGCCACCAAGGCTCCAACATGCCAAGGTGGCTCAAACATGCCAAGTTGGCTCCAACGTGCCACCTAGGCTCAAACATGCCAAGGTGGCTCAAACATGCCACGCTGGCCCAACATGCCAACTAGGTTCCAATGTGCCACCTAGGCTCAAACATGCCAAGGTGGCTCAAACATGCCACACAAGCTCCAACATGCTACCTAGGCTCCAACATGCCAAGGTGGCTCAAACATGCCACCTAGGCTCAACATGCCACCTAGGCTTCCAACATGCCAAGGTGGCTCAAACATGCCACACGCCACCCTGGGCTCCAACATGCCAAGGTGGCTCAAACATGTCATCTAGGGCTCCAATGTGCCACCTAGGCTCAAGCATGCCAAGGTGGCTTGAACATTTCAAGGTGGCTCAAATATGCCAGCGGGCTCCAACATGCCAAGGTGGTTCAAACATGCCAAGGTGGCTCAAACATGCCACTAGGCTCCAACATGCCATCTAGGTGCAAACATGCTAAGGTGGCTCAAACATGCCAAGGTGGCTCAAACACGCCCACGCTCGGACAAGCCATCTAGGCTCCAACATGCCAAGGTGGCTCAAAAATGTCACCTAGGCTCCAACATGACACGTGAGGCTCAAACATGCCAAGGTGGCTCAAACATGCCCGCCCTGGGCTCCCTAGGCTCCAACATGCCAAGGCGGCTCAAACATGCCATGTCGGCTCCAAAATGCCACCTAGGCTCAAACATGCTACCTCACAGCTCAAACATGCCCACGGACTCCAACATGCCATTAGGCTCCCGTGCATGCCACCTAGGCTCCAAAATGCCACTCAACATGACAAGGTGGCTCAAACATGCCACCTAGGCTCAAACATGCCAAGGTGGCTCAAGCACAACACCTAGGCTCCAACATGCCAAGGTCACTCAAACATGCCACCTAGTCTCAAACATGCCACCTAGATTCCAACATGCCACCTAGGCTCAAACATGCCAAGGTGGCTCAAACATGCCATGGGCTCCAACATGCCAAATAGACTCCAACATGCCAAGGTGGTTCAAACATGTCGAGGTGGCTCAAACATGTCGAGGTGGCTCAAGTATACCACAAGGGCTCCAACATGCCACCTAGGCTCAAACATGCCAAGGTGGCTCAAACATGACACGCAGGCACCAACATGCCACCTAGGCTCCAACATGCCAAGGTGGCTCAAGCATGCCACCTAGGCTCCAACATGCTAAGATGGCTCAAACATGACACCTAGGCTCCAACATGCCACCTAGACTCCAACATGCCACCTAGGCTCCAACTTACCACCTAGGTTCAAATATGCCAAGGTGGCTCAAACATGCCACATGGGCCCAAACATGCCACTAGGCTCTAACATGCCAATGTGGCTCAAATATGCCAAATGGCTCAAACACGCCACCAAAGCTCCAACATGCCACTTAGGCTCAAACATGCCACATTTGCTCCAACATGCCACATAGGCTCAAACATGCCAAGGTGGCTCAAACATGCCAAGATGGCTCAAACAAGCCACCTAGGCTCAAAACATGCCACCTTGGCTCCAACATGCCACTTATCCAACATGCCACCTAGGCTCCAACATGCCAAGGTGGCTCAAACATGCCATGGGCTCCAACATGCCACCTAGGCTCAAACATGCCAAGATGGCTCAAGCATGCCACCTAGGCTCCAACATGCCAAGATGGCTCAAACATGTCATCTAGACTCCAACATGCCACCTTGGCTTTAACATGCCACCTAGGCTCAAACATGTCGAGGTGGCTCAAATATGCCACGTGGGCATGCGCCTATAGAGCGGTGCTTGCCTGCCTTGGTTCTATTTTTGAGATCTGAGATGTTTTTTTTTTGCTTCTACTTATGTTCGAAACTGCGTGTTCGGAACTCGATATTATCTCCAGTTTTAATGCTAGTTTACATAGGATTGGCGAGATCCAAAGACAATGGGGATTGGTCGGGCTTCCAATGTGAGGAGGAGTAATTCTTTCCACGCAAGCTATTATTTTCGGAGCCATATAATCTTCTCCGAAATTTTGTTCTGCATCTATACTGTTTCTGTTACTTTAGGATGGAAATAGTTCTAAACACTCGGCAACTATAGTTTTGGCACTGCCTATGCTATATGGAGCTGTGCTACCATGCAGGGCCTCTCGATATAAAAACATACTGAGAGTTGTTGAAGCTCTTACAATCTCGACCTTTGCTATTGCGGGTTTTATTTCGGGTGTGCATATAACCTTTTCCTTTTATCATTTAAAATTTCGAGAATGTTTTTTGCTTTCTTAAGAACATGGGAAAACATTTGGTAAGCGGATCAAGCAAAACCAACTTCGTGTGCATTGCCAAAGCAGCCGGTTTGCGTGCAATTGCAGCCGAGATCCACCTAAAGGGATCTACTAGAAATAATTTTCAAGGGCGGTCGCTACTCGACATCCCAGAAGAAATATGGGCACCGCCATACCTCAAGGGTAGGGAAAGGGTAGGGAGTTGTATATAAAAAGGCGTGAAGAAAAGAGTGGGGGCACAATAGGAGAAACAATAGCCCCTGTAGTAGGAAAAAAAAAGGGGGATAAAATCTATTATATATATTTAAAAATATGCATGCAAACGCTAAGTAGTATTTTATTAAACAGATCAAGATGGGCCGGTTGAGATCTTCATCCCCATTTTATTATGTTAGATATTGGCCCCTTGAAATTGATGGTTGAGATTGACAAAGACGATGAGCGGCTAAGATGTTGATCCAAGACCTCTAATGTGATTGGCCTTGCGCCATGTGTTTCCCTCGCCCTGTGCTTTCCTCCCTGTGTTTTTCCTCTCTCCCTTGACTATGGCGCCGCTTGGCGATGGCGAATCCGGCAGAGCTCCTCCCTGTGTTTTTCCTCTCTCCCTGTGCTTTCCTCCCTGTTTTTCCTCTCTACCCCTTGGCTATGGCGCCCCTTGGCGATGGCGAATCGGCAAGAGCTCCTCCTGTGTTTTTCCTCTCTCCCTCTGCTTTCCTCCCCTTTTTTTTCCTCTCCCCCCTTGGCTGCCAAGCCCTTGGCGTTGGCGAATCCCGTGAGCTCCTTTGCTTGGCGATGGCAAAGCTTCTTCTTGATGTAGGTGCTCATGTCCCATTTTGCATCAATCGGTATAAATTGGCACGTAAAAAGGCGGGGAAAATATCAAGAACATCAAGGTCATTACATAGATCCATCGATGGGAGCCCGGAAATGGCTCTGAGCGCACTTCTGGATGCAGAAGGGTAGTCAAATGGACATGAGCTGCAATAAATCCGGACAAGACAATCTGGACAGCCTAGATTCTGAATATCCTTGTGCTCAAAGAAATTAATTGTTCTGAGTTTGGAGGTCTGGCTATGGCGGTAGAGGACCGAGAAGATGTGGCTTGGACTCCAAGGTAACTCAAAAAAAGCATATTCGGTACGCTCTCTTGATCTTGTAAAAAATCTAATCTGTTCTTTCAATCACGGATGACATAGTCCGCCCATCTTGAGCTTAGTTGAAGATCCTTAAAGATGACTTAATCCATGAGTAGACTGGAATGAGGATCGAAGAAGGCTTGCAGCTCTTGTCCGGGGAGGGGCTCGTGGATCGGCAAAATATTATTCTACTCTCTATTTCCTCCCCGATTGCATATGCCCATGATGTATTTCTAGAAACTACATAGGCGATGTTTTCTATGAATATGAAACTAGGGACGTAGTAAGAATAACGCAAGCTAATTGTTTTTTTATATGCCTTTGAAAGCGGAAAAGGACCAACATTGTTGTCTTTCTAAACCAATTTTTGAACATTGTCTTTTTAAACCAATTTTTTGAATAAAAGGTTAGTCCAAAATTTGGCAATGAGCATAACGATTGTTACGTCTACTTCAAAATAAGATCAATTGAGCACTCAATATTCTATTGTGTTTGTTTTGCGAAAGGAAGAGCATTGGTAATCGGGCTTTTTCTATGAAGGGGGTGGTATCACGGTGTTTTATTATCGTAAGAAGAGAGGATTAGAAACCGCAGAAAATGCATTTGGCGACCCTCCATTTGTAAAGAAACATGACTTGTTAAAGGTTGTTAAAGGGATCTTTCTTTTCTTCAGAATATTTTGGCATAATGAAAGGAAACAGACAGGTTTGCAAGGTGGCATGAAAAGAAGAATATGCATATCATTTACTATGTATCAAATCAGCTCAATGGCAAGAATTTGAATAAAGCAAAATTGAGTTTATACAATATATAAATTTGTGAAAATGTAATCTGTGTTTCAAGGCAAGCTTGAGTTTAAATATGGAATCAATTAAAATCAAAACTTAAAGGCAAACTTGAGTTTAGTGGAAATTCACAATGCTGTATTCATTTTATTTGCATTCAAATGATGCTTGCTCCATGATGTCTTTTTCCTTTCAGTAGATTGAAATTATCAATAGCTAATAAATAATTGCCTTTTGTTGAAAAATTGAGTTGCCACGTGTCAATATTTGATTGGTTAGACAGATGTTCCAGAGCGCCAAACGGGTTGTTTCTCTAAATTTAAATAAAGGCCACATATATTTTATTTTATTGAGACAACAGCTACATTAAGAAACAACGTGTCTACTTCTTAATAGCTACGTATCAAATCAAGGAAAACAATGTTCCCTATATGTGGGTTTCTTTAAAACTACGTATTGTTTTTTAAGAAAACAATGATAACTTTTAAAACCAACATGTAAAGAAAAAACATAATACATAATATATCTAATAACTATATATTGTCGTAGTAAAATAACATTTGAAAACAACAATTATTCTAAAATAATACATGTGGATTTCTTAGATATTACGTATTTTCTTTTGTGAAAACAATGTTAACTTAAAGATCTACAAGTGGAGAAAACAAAACAACACACATTGAAAAGGAAAAAAAAAACTATTCTTTTTCAATTTTCCACGTATTAATATTCAAACCTACATGTGTTTTTTGGAATACAAACAACGCGTGGCTCCTCCAAAAAACAACAGTCAAGAAAAAACCACACGTTGACAAAAGTTCGTGAAAAACAATAGTGAAATAAAAGGACACGTTGATCAAAAAACAAAAAACTGTCAGAAAAACCACAGTGGAATGTTTTTGCCAAAAAACCACTGTCTCTTTGTGTAAATCCGGATAAACGGGCCACGTGAACTTTTGGGGCCATTTTGGTGTTGTTTTTGGCATAAAACAACACTTCCGTACAACTAAAAAATAACTGTGGACCAAAAATTGGGGTCAGTGTGGGGGATGAACTCCTGTTTGTATACGGTGAGTGCACCGTATATGAGTAGGGGACGTCACAGCTGTCTTGACCTGTTCAAGGGCACTGACATTCTAAAGCTTGCTAAGGAAGCAAGCGTTAAGGTACTGCATTAAGCTATGGCAATCTGCTTCTATTTGCACCTGTATACACCTTTGTGCTTTTGCACATTCCACTGCAACCCATCGAGCTCTTCTTTCCCTGCAACAGGCTTTGAGATGCATCGGCTCTGTTGCTATGGTGTAAGCCAAGTTGGGGATTGACTACCTTCTGAAAGTAAACGATGTGGCAATCAATGGTTGCCCTCTGAAGAGGTAAGAAACCCGTCCCTTGCAGCATGATTTGATATGGAATCATGGACTTCACTCCCAGTGCCTGTTCCAGAAAGGCTTTCTGCACTTGCTCCAAGTCATTCCAGGTTGTAAAGGATAGTACTGGGCTCCAAACTTAGACCCCATATAGAAGGACGACCTCCACCAAGACTTTAAATAGGTGGGGCTGATGGGCCCAATCATATAGCTCCATTCTGTGGCAGTTATTTTGCATTGCATACAGTGCCTTCCAGCCCGCCGTCACTCTTAACTGGACGGAAGTGTCCCAGTATGTAGAAGGAAACTCCACATTCAAATACTTGTAAGTGGGTGTCACTTCCACATTCTGCCCTCGGTAACTGAAGGAGGGAGGTCTTGCCTGACATGAGAATGATATGAAGACCACCTTAGTCTTGGCCAGGTTGATGTGCATATTAGTGATCTGGTAGAATGTGTCTAGGGCATCAAGATAGCACTGCATGTCCTCCAGAGTGTGAGCTAGGAGGTCCACATCGTTAGCATATATTAGTTATCTGATGATTTGGTGCAGAACTTGAGCTCCATTACCCCCATTATCAGTAAGCCAACTCTTCAACTGATCAATGTGGAGTCCAAAATGATACTGCTGGACTCCGATATGGCTGTCAAATGGTGGCCGATAATTAGGATGTGAAAGCCTTTAAAATTATTGAAAACATATATGTAAAAACCATCCCATAAGTTAATGATGATTTTACGAAACCATTGTAAAATCTAGAATGCATATAATTAAGGTGGTATGAACTAGCAATGGCTTGCAAATTTATATATGCTTAGAACACTTCTCCAAAACTAATGATGATTTGCAAAAACTATTGTGTAGGATTCTCGTAATTAAACATGATATGAACTAGCAATGACACTGCAAAATCAACATATGCTTAAAAGTAATCTTACAAACTAATGAGGATTGTTGTAGAAACTAGTGTAAATTTTAGAATTAGTACAAAAAAATATCTGAAGGATACATAGTTTTCGTTGACATTGTAAATTGTTGTATAGAAAAAGATAAGCTTACATGCTGATTTTTTTATGCAAGCTCATTTTTGGGGGCCTTATATAACCAATCGCTACATGTGATGTTGTAGATGCCTTCAGTAGTGGCACTAGCATAAGATATCCAAGAGGTTTTAGACATGCGCACTCAGTTGTGTCCATCACTACACTGACATGTAAGAATATATAGTTTATCAATAAGCTTATTACTGCTAAAGTTTTTTCCTCGAAAATCCTTTCAAGGTTTTTCAATCCTAGATAATAATAGGTCTACCTTATTCTTTGAAGTCCCAAAGGCCCTTTCGGTCTATGTACTACGTAATCCACGGGAGGGGAGGCATTCCGCCCAAGAGGGATCTCGGCTGGCTTAGCGTCGAGGCGGTGTAACGAGCGGCTGGCTTGAAAAGGGCACGAGGGCGTGTGTCTTGAAAGAAAATCCTACAAGGGCGGAATGCCCCCCTTCTGTGGATTACGGGACGTAATCAACACTAGGCTCAAATTTCCAAGTGGAAAATGCTTTGTTTTAGTGATGAATCATCTCTAATACAAGATTTGAACAGATTTGTAGACCAAAATCTAGAGACAAGCAAGCAATCTCTGCAAAAAATAGTCAGAGCATCACACAGGCAAGAAAACTTGGTAAAATGTTTTTGTGAATGAAGCATCTACTTCTAAGAACAAACCGATCTGCCAAAACCTCCAAAATGGATTTGCCAAAATGGATTCAAAACCGATAGCTTCTTTCTTCGGCCGCCTCTGAAAGCCCTAAAGCACCTGCAAGGGCTACAATCTGTCATCTCTAAGACCCAAGACTTAAACAACCCAAAAATTGGGCCTTTTTTTTTATTGATAGTGCAAATATTTTAATAGGTAGTCGGGGTTTCAACGGATCTACAGAGGAAGAAATAAGAGGCTTCTAAAGCACGAGATCTATAGTCGTTCACCAGATCAGCAGTTGAAGCATCAGATTTGGCTGTTGAAGAAGCATCCCCGTGAAGAAAGAAGGGGGAAGGAAAGCGGCGCTGCTCCAGCAAAACTAGAATATGTTATACAATATAATTTTAATGTAATATAGGCGTAATTTGAGCCTAGTGTTGATTACGTGGATGGTAAAATTCAATTCAATTAAATTCTTATTTTGTAAAGTTCAACTATGTGACTAGCATTGTCATATCTTCTCATCTTGTAAGCAAGTTTAATTATGAAAACCACATGATCAAGTAAGTAGTGTACTAGCACTTAAACGAAATCGAGGACAACAATGCAACAATGTGAATCTACCATGACAACATCGTGGATCTCTCACCTTGTGAACATCACTATTGACAACATTGGATCTTTGGCCTTGTGGATATGAGGCCGTGCTCGTAAAGAATCCAAGACATGAAAACATTCTTTCTGACAAAGTCTTTGTAGAAGAATACAAACATGCCCTAAATAGGGGCAAATATTTAAACTTGCCAGTGATTGGTTTAATCACTAGGCTTTTAAAGAAAAGATGATCCTTTACACAAAGGCCTGCAACCTAACCCTTAATATTTTGATTTTTAAACATGCAATTGTCCCATGCCATTGTTGAACATGGTAAATTGGAAATATATTACACAAGGACAAAATTAGTTGATTGAAGCTCATTATAGAGTTTCTAATGAGTTGTGATAGCCTGCTGTGTGCAACAATACTGCCTTGATTTCTTCTGGTCCAACTGATCCATCCTTCATTTGCTGCAAATCCACCAACATCAGCATTAGACCATGTCTATAATTCTAAGGACATAAATCTCATCAGTTTGAATGTCACCTCTGCTTGAAAAGACATCGAGTGCAAATCCATTGAAGCAGCTAATTACAGCTTGTTGCACATCCAAACCAAGTCCATCGAGTGCCCTCATTGTTGATAACAGAATTCCAGGCCGTCGTGCGCAAAACATATGAATGTTTAGGGCTTTTCCATCCTTAGCTTTTACCTCAACCTATAAAACAGTAAAATATTATCAGACACTGCTCCCATTGGTCAGTGGCAGAAAAATTAGTATCTTTTGACTATTTAACATACTTTAAGCAAGTGGCATAAGGCTGTTGAGAGACAAGAAAGCATGTTGTGAATCTTATCAAGATCCATCTTTCCTTCCTTTGTCTGGATTTGTCTTTAACAAATTCAAAGAGGTATATTCTGAAGACAAAATCAAATATGCAAATGGAAGGTTGCACTGGATTGAGAGCATGTGCTCATTAAAGAAATGCTTTTAAAGCTTTCCTCAACAACAGGGATAAAAAGAAAAACAAGATGTTTGGCCACATGGTAAAACATCCCACTGAAGACTATGGAGGATTGCACAGAGGATAAAGAAATGAGGTTCTCTACAGGGTTACCAAGGTACAAAACAAAACAGGAAAAGACAGAGCTGCAAAGAAAAGAAGGCATATTTAACTATAACACAAACGAAAACTATGCTCTGAAAGTAATGCCCAAAGCAGATGAAACAAAAAGAGAATAAACTTACATTTGCAGGTTGGGCTTCAGAACTAGGCAAGGAAACAGGAAACTCTTCCTTCACATGGCCAGCAAGATCTGGAGCTAAGAGGGATTGATGTTGAGCAGCAAATCCTGGAGGAACCATGGCATCAACAGGGCCCTCTAGTTCATTATGCAAATCATTGATTCTTTGCAAAAGCTCTTTAAGATAATCTATTGCATCACCAAGAATTGAAGCTCTATCCATCTGCAACAATAAAAAAATAAAATTGTTTAGAAAACTTCCATTGTAGGCAAAAGAGAGGCCAATTCAAAGCAAAAAAAAGAAGCAAAAGGTTAAAGAAATTGAAGGACTGAGGCAGACCTTGCTAATCTTAGGAACTACAGATCTGAGCATATAAAGTCTGTCATTAAGCTTTTTTCTTCTTCTGCGCTCGGCCATGAGGTTTTTAGCAGGAAGGCCTTTTCTTTTACCACGTTCAACTTCACCAGAACCTGAAGCACCACATTGAGCAGCAGATTCAGGTAGAAGGGTGTCATTGGTTTCACAGAGCTGGCCATAGCCATCACCAAGATCCTCCAGTTCCTCTTCATTCATATCAATTAGATCCTGCTGGTTCACAAAACCCAACTCCTTAGCACAATCTGCCATCTCTTCAGACACAGGGCTTTTTTGCCTCTTATTGGCGCTCTCCTTCTTGCCAAAAACAGGGCCAGTTTTCACACATCTAGTTTCTTCATCCACCATATCTACAGATGAATCCCCAGAAGCTGAAGCTAGAACTGGCGAGGATTTGACACCGGAATTGTCAAGCAGCAAAGGCTGAGAAACGACAGGGGCCAAGCTTTCCACACAGCCGGAACTAGTTTTCTGTAGATTTGGTTCAACATCTTGTTGCGGTGGTCCTGCCTTACCAACCATACCCAGCCTAAAACTGTCCTCAAAATAACTGCTATACCTGCTCGAAAAATCAAGGGGGCTAACCATATTCTGAACCAAATCTGAGCTCACCCCCATAGAAACAGCAGATCCGAAACTGGGCTTGTTGAAATAATTAAAATCTTCAACTGGGTGATCTTGATCCAAGGTGCCCAACAAAGATGTATTCATATATCCGGCACTAGGGGTGCTAAGATATGGAGCCATGGGGCCTGTGCTTCTGTGTATACCAGGAAACCCAACAATATTATTTGTTGTGGGTATGGAAGGAAAGCCTCCCAGCATGGCATAATCGTTTAATCTCATATTTGGATTTGGCACTGGGATTTGATCCATAGATATGGAAGCATGCAACAGAGATGGCTTGTCTGGGACTTCCGTTTGAGCAAGAAGGGCCTGCAAATGAGTCGGATCCAAGCTTAACTGTGTCCGGTAAGGCAGATCCTTCATATCTTCGACGAATGTATTATCCGAAGCAGCTGTAGTGATGTACCATTCATCCTCCAAAAGCTGTTTTGTGAAGGAATGAGTCCCTCCTTCTTGTTCCTGCGGATTTAAGCTCAAATTCTTCAGCCATGGCTGGGGAATTTAGAATTTGGAAAATAAATTAGGCAGAGTATGGCCTGTTCGGTGATTACCTTGTGCAATTGGCTATCCCTGGAGCAGCCCACGGATCCGTTCCTCCACTGGGAAGTTTGTAACATAGAAATATCTGCCTCTGGAAATCTGCATGAAATTTGTAGCACCCAATTCAAAAGCAAGCACAAGATATAAGCCTAGGCTCCGGCTTCTTTCTTGGAGAAGGTGCCCTATAACACAATCATGCATGGCGGAGTGGAAGAAATCCTTCATAATCTTGAGCTGTCGCTGCAGCGTAGGTAGTTCCGCAATGCTGCTGTGTACACCAAATCAATCAAACTTAATCTAAGGCTTAAAAAAGAACAAGGAAAAGAAAAAAAAAGCTCCGAAGCTATCTTATTTCTGAATTGCCTGGCATCCACACGCCATCGCCTCCTCCCGGATTGATCCGAACTAACCCACCAAGTCTTTCTTCTTCTTCGCCGGAGTTGCTAAAAAACGATTCTGATGATCAAGGCCAATAAAAAATGATGCGGAAGAATTTGCGTTGCAGAGTTGAATCTTCTCGCATCTGGGCAGTTTTGCAGGAATGAAAAATTCTGATCTAGATCTTCATTACTGCCATGCGTCTGCTGAAGAAGGAGGACTTTACCATTTCTTAAATTTCCGCCATAGCCTATCTCTTTCGCCCAAAAGCTTGCCGACCCAACTATAATGAACCATGAATTCTAAGCCTTTTCTCTCGTGCCTTCTGCCGCAGAAGCGGAGCAAACGAATAAAACCCACAAAACCAAACTGCTTAAAACGGATTTTCAGCCCACCATAGCTATCTGATTTGAGCCATTTTTGCTTGCTTCACCGCATGACGCAGCCCTTTCGTGTGAGAGCTCTATACGACAAATCTCAAAGCTTAAATGGGACAATTAAGGCGAGCCCACTTCGGCAAAATCCATCTTACACAAAAGAAAAGGATCGGATTCGACACGTCTAGCACAGGGACAGAAAAGAAATCGAAGCAAGGCAATGAAGAGGGCAATGATATAAAGGAAAGACAAAGCGTGTATTGTCTTGGCCTTTGGGAGTTTTCGGAAGACGTGAGTTGAGAGTTCTTTGCTATGAATAGTTGTTTTGCTTGTAAGAAAGGGCTCTCAGATCCAAGTCCGACCGAAGAAAAGAGAAGGAAGGGATTGCTTCAGAGGTGCAGATTCAGAATCAGAAGAGAACCATTTTTTGGAGTTCGAATCGTATCAATCAGGGCAAGGACTGGGATCAGAAATGGTTTTTTGAGTTCTGAAGCAGCGTTTGGCTCCAGGAAGGAGCTCAGTTTTTGGGGACGTGAAGAATAACAACAAGCTGGAGCAAGAAAGCAAAAGAGATAAAAAGGTGAGGGTTTTTTTTTCTGCTTACACAGGAGACTAGGTTCGGCTATAAAGCTGTGTAAAATGCAAGTATAGGCTAAAGAAGAAGAAGAGAAGACCAGGCCCTTCTTAACTGAAAGTCTACCTTCTACAGACAGTCCCTGCTGCACGGTATTACTGACTACACACACGTTTCTAACTCTAAAACATAGCCTCTTGTTTTTCCTTTTTCTTGTTTTCTGAGGCTGTTTTCTTTCTGAGTTATTTTTAGCCTCTTTTTCTCCTGCCCTGGCCTCTAGAGCTATCTATCAATCAATCAATCAAAATATGCAGGAAAACCTTTGCCACTTGGCCCCTTTTCACCATTTTTTCTTGTGCAATCTAAGCCTGCTATTGGCTTTGTTTAGAGACTCTGCCATTTTGCTGATTTTGCATATCTGCCTCCACACCCTTTTCCTGCCATACCATATCAGCTTAGAGAGAGCTGCTCAGGTTTTTATTCTATCTTCTTTGTTTAACCCCTTTGTTTTCTGCCTCACAATGTGCTTGGCAGCTCAGCTCCATGACACACAAGCAGAAAGTATGTCCCTTTGCAAGGCCCTGGAGGTTTTTAGTAAGTTTTTAGCAATGAAATTTAATGAAGAGTGAGAAAGTACAAAGTCCTAGGCCAGAGTAATGTCTTTTTTTTGCATGAAAATTTAGTTCAGAGCTGAAAAGTGCCATATTTGAATAGCCAAATGGAACATGGCAACATGGCACAATGATATCCTCTAAATCAGTGTATGTATAGAGAAAGCTCTGGTTTTAGCAGAGTAGAAAAAAGGTGTGATGACAAAAATGTCAAAAATAACCAGCCAGAATCTATCTGTTTCAAGTGAGAACAAGGCCATTATCAGTCCTGGCACACTGCAAACAAAGGGAAAGCTCTGCTTCAAAGGGAAAGCTCTGTTTTTAGCATAGGAAACAGAGAAGTGAAAGATAAGCATAGGAGTTAGTAATATAAGTTGTACACTGAAAATGTCCAGAGAGAGAAAGGGTCAAATTTAGGTACTTGATTTTGAGCTGGTGGAAGAGAGAGAGAGAGGGGTTGATTTTGGCAAAAGAAGGTACTATGAACTGACTAGAAGAATGGTGATAATGCTTGGCTGAGGACCCCTTTCTGGTAGAGGCTTCTTCTTTTCTGACCTTCAGACTGACTAATTTTTCCTTCCTTTCTCTCACCTCTGCAGCTCTGTTTTTTTACCTGCTTGTTCTAACCTTACATGCTAGGCCACCATCTATCCATTTCTTATACTTTCTTTTGTTTCCTTCCTTTGTATGTAGCCTGCATCCCCTGCCTGACACCATTATACCATTATACTGTCCTATACCGTATTTCCTTTCTTTTCAGTTTTGTATTGCTTATTTTCCACCATCTGTTAGGCCCCCCCTTTGTCTCTTGTGTTGGTTCTTTATCCCTTTGCATGTTTTTGTGTGCACATAGAGGTGGAGGTCTACTTTTTCCTTCCCAAGGAAACAAGCACTTTTTCCCTTGGTCCCTTTTGTTTGTTCTATCGGAAAGTTTTGCACATGAGCCTGACTATTGAATAAAGTTGCATGATTGTTGTCTTGAGCTGTTAAATTCAATGGATGTTGCATGGCTCTTGGTTCTGATTTCTATGGTCATCCATAATGACCCATTCATTGATCTCAAAAGGAAAAAGTTGCATGTCCAGGATTTTAATAATGCTTCATGTTTGAAAAGGTGACGCTTCGCCTCCGAACTTACACGTCTTGGATACCATTTTCTTCGATTCACGGATCAAAGATTGCATCTCTCTAAACAATGGTGTGGCCCTGGGTTTTCTAGCATTATTGAATTAGTAGAAATAGTGTGGTTTGTGAAATTCCACATCCATGGTCCTTAACCTAGAGTACAGTCTTAGTTATTCCCAATGAGTTACATTGATTCCATCATCTGGATGCTTACAATTGTATAGAACAACTGTATAATGTCTTGCATTCGAGAAGATTCCCATCAAAGCAAGCTCTGACTTTCAACAACAGGTCAAGCTTCTAGTAAGCCCAACCTTACCTTTGTTTCGACCCCGACGTCTCGCCTTTCCAAACCATGATGTGCAAAGTTAGAAATTAACTCCTTTCCATACCATGATGTGCAAAGTTAGCAATTAACTCGAATATTTAGATTCTACTTGAAGAACTCGTTTGACTTGAAAAGGTCAAAGTATTATAAATTCTCACATCATTGATCATTATTTTAACAATTTGCATTGTAATGGGAAGAAGGAAAGCAAAATGATGAGGGGAAAGAAACAAGGCTCAATTTCTAAGTGAGAAAAGGAACAAGGAAAAGAAGACAAAAAAATAAACCACAAAATGAAGGTGTGTAGAAGAGATGATAAATTATTTTGTGTATGAGGACGATATTTAGAAGTGATGTAGGTGGCAATTGTTTTAAATACATGAATTGTGTACTTTGTATTTGGTACTAGTAGGGTATTTTATCATCTTGGCGCGTAGTACATGATGATTTGTGATTTATTGAACACCGTAACGGTTGTAATACGACATTGTACGACAAATTATGCAGTCAAAATATGCAGAGTATTCCTTACAAGAGAGAGATGTAAGGGAGAAAACATATATTCTTTTATGAGATAAGGATACTAAGGGCTTCTACATGCCAACAACAAAGATCCAATCTATGTGAACATAGAAATCCTCTACTTGATATATGCATCTTTATAGGTGAGGAATGGTGGGCTTCCACTCTGCTTTTGAGGCATAAAGGTTAGGACATTTGATGCCAATTTTTAAGCGCTTATGTATCTTATAGAACTCTGATCCCTGGAACCCACGTGATAGAAATCAATGCATGCAAAGGATCAGAAGAAAGAGAAATACCTTTAACACCAATGCATGCAAAGGATCAGAAGAAAGAGAAATACCTTTAACACCATCGAGTCCACATTTTGTCTCTTTGTATGCTGCACATGCATGGGTTGCGTCAATTCGAATGTTTATCACCACCCACGTCATGTCGTCTGTCAATCAATTGTTTAGCATTGTCCATGGGAAGCAAATTTTTGGGAACCATGTAAGATATCATAGAAGTGTGAAAAATATTAATACATACCTATAGGCCAAGGCTAGGCAAGCAATTTGACTAGAGAGCTTTTTCTTTTATTAATAATTTGCTTTTATCTTTCTATAATTCAACTGGATCACTTCTATTTTTGACATCTATTGCACTTTTCACATTGCCATTGAACGTAATATGTCATTTATCTAATACACTAAGACTTTACAAGGACCACAACTATGATGAAGGTGGTATGATCCATAATGAAAGTGATATCTACTTCTGCTAATAAATATTCAATACCCTACAATGCTTCACTGATTTTTATAGTTGCAGCCCATAAAATGGAGCTAATAAATATTCAATACCCTACAATGCTTCACTAAGATTTATTTTTAATGCTACAACCCATAAACTAGAGCAAGTGCTTCGGTGAGATTTATTATTAATGCTTCGGTGAGATAGGGCAAATGGGTCGTTTTGGTAGTTTATCGAGGCATATTGCTTATTTCGTTGTAAGTCAATAATCTGGATATAACATAAATGCTTTACTTGCTAGATTATATGCTTTTTTTTGCAAGATTAGGCTAAAGACAACTTATGACATTTAACAGGCAACAATTTATTCTCAGCCGGAATTGTATGTAAATCTGCTTCTTGAGGCTACTTGAAAGGTCCTCTATAGTATTTGTATACCTCGTGTTCTAGTTCATCCTTATAGTCATCTAATAGTATCAGCATGGTAGTTGTGTTGGTTTCTAGTAAGTGCAACTAGGCTCTAGAAGTAAAAAATTGGCTTAAGCAAGTTCTAGAATATCCAATTATCTCCCGTACGAAATTCAATTGGCAGAGGTGTTCTCTATAAATAAGTGTATCAAGATTCTTTCAAGATTGATGGACTGGACCAAGTAGATACACTCGACACCATCATGGTTATTATAATGTAATAGTTGCTGGCTTGCTGGGTAACTTGTGAAGCACAAATATGTTGGATAGTTTCCATATTTTATCACAATCCACAATGGTTTTCTATTACAATGCCAGTACATATACGTACTGCAAGAACTTATTTCAAGCTTAACACTCAACATCTATCAGACCCTGAGTTTACTATTGGCTGCAAGTCTCTATATTTTCTCATCTTCGAGGTATGTCTGATGTTGCTAGTGGTGTTGTTGCTTAGCCGTTAAATCCTTTGCTAAGCAGTGGGGACATAGGAGCGCTCAAGAAATTAGAGGATGGTTGTGTCGTTCACAAGCAGTGCATAGTGCCGTTTGCCATTTGATAAAAGAATAAGCTAATTTTATTGAAGCTACTCTTTGCAAAGACCACACAACAAAGGTGCAATGAATGTGGGCGACGAATGTGGAAGTTAGAAAGTCTAGTTGCTGGCGTGGGCGGCGTTCTTTCAACTAACGATTTTGAGAAAGGTGGTGATTATATTGATGCATGCAAGATTTATCCCTTCATCAAGTCTTCGAGAGAAAGGAATATTGGCAAAAATAAGACTCAAGCTTGCATTACGGCTGGCTTGGATTGGTTCAATTTGGGAAATAGGTGCTCTCACTTCTTTTTTAAAGCTGCCAAGAGAAGATATGTACTGAATTTTTTGTTGCTTCTATCTGATGTCTCAAAAATTATCGGTGTTGCACAGTTAAAGCAATTTCTTTTTTATCATTTCTCTTTCTTTGTTGAGTGCCTTTTACTCTTCCAGGAGGATATACAGAAGGAGGTTTTTAAGATCCCTCCTTTTATCTACCCTACAACAACGTACTCTGCTAGAATCTACCATTACTATGGATGATTTGCATTCTGATGTTGCTTCTTTAAAGAAGAATAAATGCCCAGTCATCAGTTTAGGAGCGTGGATAAGATCCTCAAAATTGGTTGCATTTCTCATTATGCTGCTTAAATGTAAATAGCCTAAAATCGTTTCTAATTGGCGCCCTAAAATTTTGCCTTCTACCGTGTATAAGATCTTTTAATACCATAGTTCTCAATACCATATTTCAATAGTTCTCATAGTTCTCAATAGCATAGTTCAATAGTTCTCAATACCATATTTCAATAGTTCTCAATACCATAGTTCAATAGTTCTCATAGTTCAATACCATATTTCAATACAATAGTTTTCATATTTCCCTATTTCAATACCATATTTCAATACCATAGTTCTCATACATCATTCTAATAGCATTTCATTCTAATAGCATTCTAAGCTAGTTCTCAAGTCCAATGGTGTAATGGGAAAAATATTTCGATTATTCACCTCCTCTGTTGCATAGACCCCGTGATCAATGTGCCATGTTTACCCTGGAACGTGACCAACTCAACGTGACCAAGGTCCATAAGGGTCCATGCAAGCATATGTGGCCTCTAAATGGAACCCTAGACCTATGTCCTCACAAAAGGTACAAAGTCGGAAAGGGATTATATAATTTGGTACAATCAATCGTAAATCTACGGATAGGGGCTATATTGTATGTTAGTTCGAAAAACTGTATGGTATGGGTTTTTCTACTCCAAAAAGCCGTATACAAGGGTTTTTCTGTGGCCCCTCGAACGCACATGCCATCCGTCCATATATAGAGGTGCATCCCCCGGGGTATTTTCCTTGTTTTTGCGTAGTTCATGACAGTTTGAACCAGAATCTCTTACCAGTTCTTGCCTGCTCTGATCCTAGACATTTTTTTTACTCATATTTGGTGATTTTATATCTATAGAGGAGGTTTCGACTTTATTACAGCAGGTCCAACAGCTTGTTCAAGTATGCCAGCAGTTGCAGTTGGACAATAAAGAGCTTAAGGAACGTGTTACTTCACATGAATCCGCTTCTAGTTCTGGATTGAGGCTATCAGAGCCTAAGATTAGCCTGCCAGAGAAGTTTGACGGCACTCGGTCCAAGTTTCGTGGTTTTTTGAATCAGATCAGGCTTGTGATCCAGCTCCACCCTCATAGATATCCCACGGCCCAGGAGCAAGTTGAGCTGATTGGTTCTCTCTTCACAGGGCCAGCTCTAAGTTGGTTTGCTCCCTTATTGAAGAAAGGAGCCCCAGAGTTGCAAGATTTTGCTTGAGCTTGAGGCATGCTTTGGAGACACCGATCGTCAACGCCTAACAGTCACAAAACTTTGCAATCTAAGGTAAGGCTCTCGTACAGCTTCAGAATTTGCATCGGAATTTCGTCAAATTGTTGTAGATACAGCCTGGGATGATGTTGCACTTCGAGATTGTTTTCGATGGGGGTTATGTGAGGATGTCAAAGATATGTTGTTGTCTATGGAGGACCCTCAGACTTTGGAAGAAGCCATCAGATTTGCAGTTCGTTGTGATAATCGGCTCTTCGAACATAGGCAAGAGAGACGTAGTCAAGTTTTTCCAATCACGGTCCCGGGCCTCATCGTAGAATCCGGCAGGTGAACCCCGAGCCTATGCAGATTGATCGGGCAGTTCGAGGACCGTTATCTGCCGTTGAGAAGTAGCACTGGAGAGAGGTCAATCTTTTCCTCTACTGTAGAGGAATTGGTCATATCGCTCGTAGATGCCCTGTGAAGCGCCCAAATCAGCCAGAAAACTTCAAGGACCAGTGCGAGTAGTAGGAGTATCTCGTCGGCTGACCGCCTTTTCTCAGACTCCTTCCACACTTCTTGACATGTTTATTCCATCGGATAGGGTCAGTAAGGCATTTTTCGTCTCTATATCATCAGAGGTTGGAAGGTTGGAAGCGTTGGCGCAACTTGATTGTCATGCAAATGCTTGTTTTATGGATAGTGCATTTGCCAGTAAGCACGCCATCCCTAGAAGCAAGATTGAGCATTCCAGTTTTGTCAAAGTGATTGATGGACGGGAGATCTCCTCGGGTGCAGTCACAGAATGTACTGCACCTCTTCAGGTTTTGTTCGAGGGAGCTTCTTGTAGCATTTTCTTCAATCTCATCGCTAGCACACATGCGCCAGTAGTCTTGGGTTTGCCCTGACTCGAGCTACATAATCCACATATTGATTGCGTACTAGATCATTTTGATTTGCGGGTTCTAGCTCTAGTTCCAATCCATCTGCAGTTCAGGCCTCTGCACCAACATCGATTTCGGTGATGAAACAAATGAAGTTGCCTTAGTCACAATAACAATCTAGATAATGATTTCAATATATCTCCTTCAAAACCAATTTGAATGATGTTACAAGACTGAATTTGTGCCGAATTTCACCATGCCATTATGTTCAAGGTCTGAGTATTATATACAGAGCAATCCCGGGCTTCTGATCGACGGTTAAGCCGTTAGGATAGGCCGACAATGAGTTGGCCTTATTTAAATGGTTTTGGCTCCATTTCGATAGCCATGACCTTCTCATCAACTTTAGAAATATTTTAATATACAATAATGGTTGGATAACCATTGAATAATTTACTCACATGTAGACCTAGGTTTGTGGATTATAATAACCTAGGTTAATAAAACTATGAGTGCATGCATACCTTATATGCTCCAATATATGATGAACAACTTGTCAATTCCAACACTCCTCCTTCATCATATATTCCTGTATTTTCCTGATCATTGCTTAATGTAAAGTTTCAGCAAACTGAACTGTCTTCTTAACTGAATATGCAGTGCATGTATTTCCTGTAACATTCATGGACTCTCTGAACTTGATAAACTTATTTTCAACAAGAGCCTTAGTGAATATATCTGTTGTTTGATCTGCTGTATTGACATAAGTCATTTGAATATACGATTTTGCAGCTAAATCTTTTATGAAATGAATGTTTAACTCAATATGTTTGGTCCTCTCATGATCAACTGGATTTTTGGCAATAGCCATGCAGCTTTGGCTGTCAGTACAAATCTGAGTGGGATTTTCTTGCAAACAGTCTAACTCATTAAGTACCTTCTTGACCAAGCAATTTCCTTAGCAACTAATGATGCAGCAGAATATTCTGCTTCAGCTGTGGACATGGCTATAGCACTTTGTTTTTTTGTTCTCCAGGCTATTGCACCTCCTCCTAACATTATGACATAACCTGAAGTTGATCTCCTGCCACTGAGATCACCTCCCCAATCTGCATCACTAAATGCTTCCAAAGTTAAATTTTTTGAACTGTAATTTATACCATGATCTGATGTCCCTTTTAAGTACCTCAGTACTCTTTTCCCAGCTGTCCAATGTAGCTTACTATGATTATGGTTTCTTCTGCTGAGTATGTTGACTGCATAGGCAATTTTAGGCCTTGTATTATTAGCCAAATAGAGTAGACAGCCTATAAGAGATCGATAAGGTATTTCTTCCATCTCTTTCTTTTCAACTTCTGATATTTCCATATCTGCTGTAAGTTTATGCCCTGGAACTATAGGAGTTTTAGCTGAGTTGGCATGCTCAAGATTAAATCTTTTCAGCATGTTTTCGATATGCCTGTGTTGTGTGAGCTTCAAACAACCTTTCCCTCTATCTCTAGTAACTTCTATTCCAAGAAAATGCTTCAATTCTCCAAGATCTGTCATTCTAAATCTGTTCTTGAGAATTTTCTTACACTGATCTAAACAAGAAATGCTATTTGCTGCTATAATGCAATCATCCACATAAAGTGCAATGATGCAATATTCTTTTCCATTTCTAAACCTGTACAAGTTATCATTTTGTAATTTTTCAAAGCTTTGTTCTCTGAGAAACTGATCAATGCAGTTGTACCATTCCCTTGGTGACTGCTTGAGCCCATGGACAGCTCTATTTAACTTCCATATTTTGTTTTTCCCTTGTTCAAACCCAAAAGGTTGTCTTAGATATACAATCTCCTCTAATTTTGCATTTAGAAAGGCAGTCTTTACATCCATATGATGTAACTCGAGGTCTAAAGCATTTGCTATGCTTAACAACATTCTGAGGCTTGTCAATTTGACAATTGGGGAGTAAGTTTCATCATAATCCTTACCCTTTTTCTGAGTAAACCCCTGAGCCACCAATCTGGCTTTATATTTCAGACTTCCATCTGCATTTGTTTTCAGTTTATATAGCCATTTGCTTCCTATTATATGCTTGTCTGCTGTATGCTCCTCTAACTCATATGTGTGTGTATCATTAAAGGATTCCATCTCTTCATTCATTGCTTCCATCCATTTTTCCTTTTCTGGTGAATTCAACACCTCTTCAAATGTTCTGGGAACACAAGGGTCTTCTGTTATACTCAAAACTTGATCATGGTCTATGTATGTATCTTGTATTCTTTTGCTTCTCCCTGCTGATTTACATCAATTTGAGTGTCTTCAAGAAGTTTTGCTGCTTGTGTCCTTCTTTTGCTGATTTGATTATGATCAGACATCTCCATTTGCTTATCTACTTCTGTTTCATTTGTACCAGCATGTTCTGACCTGTCATCATCATCAGAATCTGAATTTGTTATGTCATCAACCTACTTATGCATTTGCTCGATTTCTGTTTGGTCTTTAGTACCTATTTCTGCTTTGATAACATCATTGTTTTTCATTCTGTCCCTGTAAAGTGCATCATTGAACAAGACATCCCTGCTTATAATTATTTGTTTCTTGAGAGGGTTGTATAACCTGTATCCCTTTGACTCCTCATCATAGCCTACTAGGTAGCCAACTTCTGCTTTGTTGTCCAATTTTCTCCTTAACTCATTAGGTACATGAATGTATGCCAAACAGCCATATACTTTAAACATATCATAATTAATGATTTTGTTACTATTAGACCAGAGATTCTCAGGCACATTACCTTTTATTGCTGCTGTTGGCAGTTTGTTTTGAACAAGTGTGGCAGTCTTCAAAGCTTCTTCCCAGAGGTAATTTGGCAGTCCACTTTGTTTGATCATGGATCTTACTGCATCCATGAGTGTTCTATTTTTCCTCTCAGCTACCCCATTCTGTTGGGGGCTGGACCTGCAAGTTAATTGTCTTCTTATGCCATTAGCAATACAAAAAAGCTTTAATTTTGTGAACAAATACTCTCCTCCTCTGTCAGACCTTAGGTATTTCAATTTGTGGCCAGTTTCTCTTTCTACTTCAGCTACATATTGTTTAAAAGCTTGTAATGCTTGTGACTTTCTTTCAAGACAATAAATTTTGCATTTTCGAGAGTAATCATCAATAAATGTGATAAAGTACCTCTTATTTGTCTTACAAAGTTCAAGAACTTGATTTGCTCGATTTCCTGATTTTTTGAAGGGCAATCTATTTATCTTCCCAGCATGATATCCAACCTTTTTCAGCCAAAAACTTTATATTGTTGCAATGTGTATGAGCCAACCTATTTTGCCATAATTCTGTTTCAGATTTAGTTATGCAATTTATACTGCTATTGACAATGCCTTCTAACTAAAAAAGATTTCCAAATCTCTTTGCATAAAACTTCAATTCATTGTCAAGAAAAATACTACAACCTTGGGAATCAAAATCAATCTTGTATCCCAAATCAACAAGTTGACTAACTGAAATCAAATTCTTAATCAGAGTAGGAACACATAAGACATTTTCTATGTCTACTATGTTTCCATTCAAGTCTATTAGCTGCAGCAATCCAGATCCTTCAGCATATTGGACTTCTCCATTCCCAACTTGGATTCTGCTTTTTCGTGTAGCATCAATGTTCTTGAGTAGATCAGTAGTCTGTACTACTGATCTCTCAGCTCCACTAACAACATCAGATTTATTAGTTTCATAATTTTCATGTTTGCCAATCAACAATTTTTTTTACCTCATTTTCATCTTGATCTTCTTCCTTTGCATTATCTTCTGCTGCCTTTGTGATATGTACTCCTGCTGGTTTGCTTCCTTCCCTTTTTGCAAATCCTCTTCTTCCTCTTGGATTTCTTTCCTTTCTTCTCCCTTGAATACTTCAACAAGCTAGCACCAAACCTGCTTGACATCTTCCTTTAAAAATGATCAAGCACAACCAGCTCTGATACCAAATGATGAATCAAATGAAGCCTTAGTCACAATAACAATCTAGATAATGATTTCAATATATCTCCTTCAAAACCAATTAAACTTTGCTTAAACAATCATATAACTAGAACCATAAGCCAAATATTTGAATGTTACTGTTCATAAGGGTATTGACCCGATTACTGTGATTAGTTGACTCAAAAACCTTCAGGGCTCAACACGAACTTAGATCCAACTTTGAATGATGTTACAAGACTGAATTTGTGCCGAATTTCACCATGCCATTATGTTCAAGGTCTGAGTATTATATACAGAGCAATCCCGGGCTTTTGATCGACGGTTAAGCCGTTAGGATAGGCCGACAATGAGTTGGCCTTATTTAAATGGTTTTGGCTCCATTTTGGTAGCCACGACCTTCTCATCAACTTTAGAAATATTTTAATATACAATAATGGTTGGATAACCATTGAATAATTTACTCACATGTAGACCTAGGTTTGTGGATCATAATAACCTAGGTTAATAAAACTGTGAGTGCATGCATACCTTATAGGCTCCAATATATGATGAACAACTTGTCAATTCCAACATTCAGTCCATGCAGTATCGTGGGCTGTTGATTCCGGCCCTTGTTGTTCTGATTTCGCTCCATGTTCTTATTCGACTCTTGTCTCTGCTTCAGTTCATGTCCCATATTCTGACTATGCTCTCGATGATGTCCTAGCTCTAGTTCTTGCTCAACTTCCTGCTCTTGCTCCAGCTCCAGCTCCAGCTCTTGCTCATGTTCTTATTCCTGCTCCTGCTCCTGCTTCTGTAGAGGCTTCCTCACGCCCTCAATTTCATATCTCGAAGATTTCATTACATGAGTTTATTGAATCTGTACGGCAAGATCCAAGTTCAGTATTGCAATCCAGGTTCATCTGTCGGCTAGCTCTGCACTGATGAAGTCTGTCCCAATGCTTCCAGATAAATATGGCGATTTCTTTGATGTTTTTAACAAAGTCAAGGCCAGCAAGCTTCCAAAGCATCGTCCATATGATTGTCCGATTGATTTGCAACCCAAGATAATGCAGCCGTATGGTCCGATATATGGTCTATCTCCCGCTGAGTTGAAGGTTTTGCGGGATTATATTGAAGAGAATCTAGCTACTGGTTTCATTCGATATTCTCAGTCCCCTGCTGAAGCGCATATTTTCACAGAGCCAAATCAGTAGCCGGTTCCTCTGATCCTAGAGTTGTTGAAGTGACTCCAAGGTGCGCGTTATTTTACGAAGATTGATCTTCGGGTGCCTACAATCTTATCCAGATCCGAGAAGATGATGAGTGGAAAAGAACTTTTCGTACTCGATATGGCCATTTTGAGTACACAGTTATGCCGTTTGGGCTTACCAATGCTCCAGCTGTATTTCAGCATATGGCCAAACTTCTGGGAGTTCTTAGACACTTTTGTTATCATCTATTTGGATGATATTCTTATTTATTCTAAGACTCTCGAAGAACATGAGAGGCAAACTTGAGAAGTGTCAGTTCGAGCAGGATAATGTGGAGTTCCTTGGCTATCATATCGCTCCATATAGAGTCTCTATGGATCCCGAAAAGGTCAGCACTGTTCTAGAGTGGAAAACACCTTCATCTGTTCGAGGTATTTTATGTTTTCTTTGGTTTGCCAATTTCTATCGGCGTTTCATTCAGGATTATTTGGAGATTACCCTTCCTTTGACACGCCTCACGGTCAAGGGTGCCATTTGAATGGAGTGTGGAAACAAAATCTATTTTCGTTACTCTAAAGCATGCTTTTACCACGGCACCAGTTCTTGCTCATGCAGATCCTTTGCACCCATATGTTGTCGAAGCAGATGCTTTTGATTTTGCACTTGGTGGTATCCTGTCACAGGAGGGGGATGACCATGAATTGCATCCGATCGCCTATCACTCGTGGAAGTTTCAGGCTGCAAGAATCAACTATCCGATTTATGACAAGGAATTATTCGCGATAGTTGAGTCTTTTGAGGAGTGGAGACATTTCCTCATCGATTTCATAATCAAGTACCATCCTGGACCCCTCCAACGGAAGCCTGATGCCTTGTCTCGATGCTTTTACCTTGAGCCTAAGCCAGGTGATCCTGCATTTGATCAGCAATCACAGGTTATTCTAGGGCCTGATCGGTTCTAACTTATGGCCCTCACTTTGTTCGAGACGCCTCATGATACTGCCTTGTTGGAGTCTGTTTGGGCATCTATGTCCTCCGTTCCATTGGCTCAAGATGTATTCTCACTGTGACGCTCCCTGAATATATACGACACCCGGCCGTATACATACGGGGACTTTCCCCTCCCATGGCTATTATCTCGCCATGAGCAGGGCCCTCCGTCTATCCCGGGCCATCTATGGAAAGATGCCCGAGTGAAGGACACGGAGGTGTCATTCGGCCCACGCCTTCAATGGGACTCCTATGTCGCGGAAGCGTGAATACATGTTAGCACACAGCACAAATATATATAAATAACCACCACGAAGGGTGGAACATCCATCCCAATACCAACGGCAAAAGAATATGCATCTAACCCTAAGGAAAACACCCCAAATCCATGGTTCTACCCCCGCTCGACTCCGGTGAGGATCGGCCCGGACGGCTAGGGTCTCAAGAGATCAGCAGACCAGAATCTTGACATGGCGCTTATCGGGCATAGAACATCGGGCTAGGGTTGTCCACTCCATCCGCCCCTCATGTGCACACTTTGCAGATAAGTCGAATCATGCTATGGGATCACTATAGCCTTCCGGACACGCAGACTCAAGGTATCACCCTACGAGCCTACTACAGGGTTCATGAAGCCCCGTCCGATGAGGCAGTCGGTGGGGAGGCGCTCTTCTTCCAGGATCACTGTGGTTCCATGGGTGAGCTAGAGAATACGTGTCGCATCAGCACCCCCGCGATCCGCATGGACCTCTTACTCACCCTAAATCTACTCAAAGTGCAAGATGCTCCATACCGGATCACACCTCTACATCCAGTGGAGTGTCAGACCCATACCCGGCCCTCTAGGTGACCGGCTATCAGGCCTAGCCCACTGTAGGAGTCTCAGGAGCCTTTTATGTTCGTGCAAGACCCCTCCCCCACTTCACCACTGTGTCCCTTGTTTGGTGCTAAGCCATTCCATAGCATCCACGCACTTGGTGGTCTCTTGTGCACAGTCGTGATCTAATGGGATAATCTGTGGCTCTATCTAGGAGCATACTACAATACATGGGCTCAGAGGTCTCTACCCCCTTAATTCCCCGTTTCAAGAGCAATACTTATGAAAAGAACTATCAATTCATCGAATCAGAGATAAAGAGAACTCACCTTTGCAATCAAGGGTTAGTTCCTACAATTAAAAGCACGAGGGAACACAGAGAAACAGAAGAAATACACACAACAAATGCCCAATAGGGGGGCTATCCTACAGATAACACGCTAAGCTACGACTAACCGTCGAATGGGGCTTGGGATGGCTCCATCTCGATTTGTGGAAGGGTGCCCGGCTGCCGCTCCTCCTCCCCCATCTCCAATTGCTCCTAATTAGGATTGGGCACAAAAGCCCTAATTTGGGTGTCCAAAATGGAAACCCCGCCTTGCCCAATCGATTTGGGCCAGGTGGCAAGGGTTGGCTAATATTAACTAATTTGGTATTTTAGGCCCTTTTTAATATTATATTAAGCCTTAAATTCGAATTAGGGGTTTAAGGTTAGGTTTCCACCTTTATAATTTAATTATTAACATAGCTAACCTTAGCTTATGAATAATTAATGTGCCATTAATTATTCATAGTGACGGTCACGATTTATACTTAAAAAAAGGCGATAAATATGTGGAACGCCACATTCTCCCCACCTTTAAAAGTGATGTTGTCCCTCAAAGATCAAGACTACCTCTTGATGTGGGCAATACATCGCACCTTGGAAGGAAGTCTCCCTCCTTAAAGAGATAGCGTGAGATTATAGGTCACACGTACTTTGTCATGTTCAAGGACTCACAAAGTGAACAGTCCAAGGTGTGTGGAAGTCTCACTGTTTTGAGAGTATAGCCAATTTTGAATTCATTCTTTCTATACACACGTGTAATTGATTATATATTATGGACAGGTATAGACACAAGCAACTTCTATTTGTTCTTATATTATAATGCGGATTTATTAAGCTCACACTATTTGGTAGAAAGTGATTCTAATGATATTAACTTTTGTTTATATGTATTATATTCTCCGTCCGCTTGCAATCCATTTAATTACGTACCTACCGCTAAGTTAATTTTGTATCAGAATTTTGTTTTCCTATTTTGTTATCGTTTTGACAACTCATAAGGTCCTACCCTCAGTATTTGACATGCCCCTCACATTTAGACTTACAATACAATTAATACAATTATATCGTATTGTATCTGACACTTTTACGCCTATACTCTAATATGAACTACAGGGACACGTTCTTCATCAATTACTATTCATAACCTTCTAAGATAATCTAAGTCTCGTTATTCTCTCGTGTGGTTTGTATAAGACATACATAATTATCTCCTTTTTTTATGTCTGATTATGTGTTTAAATAGTTCCTTTTAATTATCTGTAATGTTTCCATATGCTCACTCTATTCTAGTCTATCTTAACCCTAGGTTATATTCACGTCGGTACGCCTTTGAATTACTTATTCATATTATTATTATTTTCGTAATTTTGTCACACATACAGACACTAATATTTACAGGTACATCTCACGGATACATTCGACGAATCGGTACCGCCCGTCGCATTATCCGGCAAGCTATATGGCCATGCAATCCTCCCCGTATCACAGAAGGACAGTTGTAACTATGGTGTCCATGGCGGAAGACATGCCTGGTCCCGCTGGAGGCGATTATATAATGATGGATATTGCCATTCCATGTAGAAGGAGACTGGATATAGCACCATATATCTGATGGAGAAGTGGTTTGTGATTATCTACCATCTAACCCGTTAGAGAGGTACTATACTAAGGTGGATCCTGAATTATAAGTACCCAGCTCCGAAGGAAGACCACTTCGAAGTGTAGGTTTCGATATTTTATAGCTATTGCTACTTGAATGGAGGTATGATGCACGGAAAGGTAGAATGTGGTATGAGGAGGCTGGATCCATAAAGTACGGATTAATTTATGCATATATTGCGTTTCCCAAGGAGATTGTTGTTCCTGAGGTGTGCAATAAAGACGCAAGATTATAGACGAGAAAGAAGACCACGAACGATGTGGATACGCTTTAAATGATGTTGGTTAAATACGGGAGCATTATGCATGATATATAAATGAAGGAAATGGCCACATCTTATGTCGGGTTGGGGAGCATCAAGATGCCGAATAAAAGATTGGACAATAGTGTGGAACGTAGTTGCACACAAGGTGAAGAGAAGACGACAATTGGTAGGAGCAAAGAACCTAATTTAAAGTAATATACCCACACGACAAGTGGGAGATAAGAGGTGCTTGAAAGTTGTTGTAAACAACGTTTCAAATATAGAGAGTTTGGAATGACACGTTGAATATACGGAAGTCTGGAGTATGAACAAGGTAGGCGCCCAATGAACATCTCGCCAAGGAGGGTGTATCCCGAGGAGTAATTCCGCGTTGGTATATATGTACTAGGACCATTTAATAGTAAAACATAACTAAAAGAAGATAGGATATATACTAGAACTTTTAGTTCACATTCCGTATTAATACGGAAGTAATGACTAGAGCTTGAGGAGGAAAGCAAACTAAGGCTAGTGGTGTCGAAACCACAACATGTGTATGGTACTAGATAACCAAGTTGAGGAAATAAGTTGGTCAAGTAAAGTATGAATATAGCTAGATGCCTATGTCAACGAAGTTACATATGAGTATAGACTTAAGGTTGGTGCACACATGTTACTATATCATATAATAACAACGTAGCGGTCTTGGATGTTGGAAGGACTTAGTAGTATCAAATACTACACTCAGCGAGGATATCAAGGATGCTTCGATTGTGACATCCGGATGTATGTCATATTGGAAGATGGTAAAATATTCGTACAAGGCAGGCACGTTACGTGACAATGTTTACAAAAGAAGCATAATGATATGCTTATATACTAAGATATTGGGTTAAGGTATGGTCCACCAGATATGCACTCAAGCTATTACTAAGGGAGATGAGAAGAGTTTAAATCAATGAGAATAGCTAGAGTAAGTCTAGCATATACTGGTGACGTCACATTGAAGAACATCCCGAGGATGTTTGGGGGGGTATTGGAATAACCGATAATGAGAGGTTAACTACTCAAAGGTTCCAGATATGAATGAATTACTTCAACGTTATAAGCCGAGAGCATTTATTTGGTTTTGGGAATAAAAGATGTATCAAATCGCGCCCCTTGGATGTAAGAGAAGAAGGAGTATGACGACTTTGGTGATTACATCTTTAGGGATAACCGAGAAGAGGGCAATAGATAGAAATTCCATGTCCCGATAAAAATCAAGACGAGAGGTATAGATCAGAAGGGGTGAGATTATATAGACCAGTAGTCCATATATCCTAAGAGTTACCCTACACGGGGGAACAATTGTAGGTATGCGAAGTAGAGGGTGGAGGATCCGTTGCCTTTAGCGGCATTGACCCGTTAGAGATTATGACTTTGAAACCCTTAAGAGGGTAAGGAATTGATAATCATATGGCGGTTACTAACGAAGATTGAAACATTGGGTTTTCCTATTAGAAGACCAGGAAGTTTTAGTGCCTCCACTTCATTATGAGGGAGCCAAAGACGACAACATTCAAAGGGATCAAAAAGTTGAGGTTGATATGCTAACTTAAGAAAAAATAGGTTAGGTGTGACAAAACATGGCTTAAACGCGAAATTAATCGGAAGGAACCTTTAGAAAAGGCCTTGGACTGTGGTAGAAACCTTTGGAACTATGGCATAATCCCATGGGAAAAATTATAGTTTATGTACGGGGTTAAAGTACCATAAGTTTAAATTCATCCCTTTTAGGTCAACCCCTTAGGTTAAGATACTCCATGGTGGCGTACCTTTATTGGGTGATGTGTCACCTATTTATCACGATAACCGTATAAATACATGGAACGTCACATTCTCCCCCTCTTAGAAATAATGCTGTCCTCAGCATTGGGGTTAGTTAAACAAATGACGGTTAATCGAAAACTGCAATAGAAGGAAGTATACATAAAAAGGAAGGTAATTCCTTATTTCCAAAGGTAATAGCATGAAAGCTTAAAACATAGAAGAGTTTAAGCACCAAGGTGCATTTGACATACTTATCATAAGAAGGTTTAAGGACCGAAGTCCGATATCAAACATCACCGTAACAAAAAGGTAACAGATGTAGATAAGATAAAACTGGAAAAGTCGGGCCATCAGCAACCCTCTATACATGGGCAGGTCACGTACTGCTTACTGGCCTGCACATGTGAATACATCAGCATGTACAAGTCCAACATAGAGTTGGCCCCTGCCCATTTGGGAAGTAGGTGGTACAGCCACATCATAAGAACTACGAAGGTTACATTTCAGCTAAGTTAGAGCAGAGCTCTAGCATTGTGGGATGAGGATATATGTTTGTTATGTACATAGCATGTACACATACGATAAACATGCTGGAGAGGTAATCTAAGTGGCGACACAAGGAGAGAAAGACGAGTGTATCCCAAAGTTACTGATGAAGGGTTTAGAGTATGTTGGGATGAGCAAACAACATTCACGTTGTAGGCCAAGGTATGATGTCACAGCTTGGCACCAAAAAATAAATGTCAACGGCCAATAGAATGAAGCTTAAGATGAGGGGGTTGAATAGTACAATAGTACAATTCCAGGATAGGTATCAAATAGGAGTTACATGCTAAAAGTTAAAATGTGTCTTGAATAGACACCTAAAACTAGCTTTCCCACATGATCCTAACTTTACGGGAGGTGTAAGTTAGGATATATAGGACTTCGAACATGGATACAAGTCCGGGGTTATCTCAAACATAGGTAATTGTAGAAAGGCTCACAAAATACCGTGAGGCACCTTGATGACTCGGGTAACTTACGATTAATACGAAGGCTCACCCGCTCTTAGGCCATGACTATGGCTTGAACGAGGATGCCAAGTCATTGGGAATGCTACAACAATGTGATAGCATCATGACAGAGAAATGTAATAATTAACATTTCCAGGATGTAGGACAATGTTAACTCATAACCCCCAATGATAGGTGGGTCAACAATATATGGAACATATAATAGCGGCTTAAAAGCCACAAGACGATTAATGAATACGTAAAGGAGTAAATGGATTGGTGACTCTATTGAATAAAGGTCACAGCCAAGCGGTGAAATGTGTACGATGTGGCAGGCGTAAGGGTCGGTATACTAAAAATCGATCATAGACGTAGAAAACATGTTGAAGAAGAGAAGGAATAAAGGATCCTTATGAATGATATTTAGCAATCTGGATAGGAAGGTTATTTCCTAACATGAAGGGTAGTCTTTGCTAACATGCAAAAGGTATACTGTGGCTTGAAAGGAAAAGAGCTGAAAAAACTCTTTAAAGATTTGGTGTATGGCTCAGGGAAGAAGACTTGCATGTCCTAGGACAACATGGTGAATTGAATTCACCAAGGACATTTTTAATAAATGATAGATAGGTAGACAAAGATTTGTGCGCCATGCCATATTGGCATCGTCCATGAGGACATATGACGGACCCTAGAGACTTGAACACAAGATCTCCTGGACAGAGGAGGCCTATCGTGAAAGGTCTTTGGGTGGTAACGGTCCCCTTGGATCTTGGACGTAATCCCTTGGAATATGTAAGTTCATTTTAAACTTAATGACGTTTAGGGACTAAAATAATAGTTGGAAAGACTTGCCCAACGCGATCTAGATAGCCTACTACGGGGTTCATGAAGCCCCGTCCGATGAGGCAGGTCGTGGGGGCGCCCCTTCCGGATCCGCGGGGTTCCATGGGTGAGCTAGAGAATACGTCGCCGCATCCGCCGACCCCCGCATCCGTGCCGGCTTACTCACCCTAAATCTACTCAAAGTGCAAGATGCTCCATACGGATCACACCTCTACACCCTGGGGAGTGTCGGACCCATACCCGCCCCCTCACGTGACCGGCTATCAGGCCTAGCCCATTTGTAGGAGTCTCAAGAGCCTTTATGTTCGGGTACAAGACCCTCCCCCACTTCACCCACCGTGTGTCCCTTGTTTGGTGCTAAGCCATTCCATAGCATCCACGACTCGGTGGTCTCTTGTGCACAGGCCGCATCTAATGGGATAATACAGGGCTCTATCTAGGGGCATACTACAATACATGGGCTCAGAGGTCTCTACCCCCCTTAATTCCTCCGTTTCAAGAGCAATACTTATGAAAAGAACTATCAATCCATCATTCATGAGCAAGTATCGAATCAGAGATAAAGAGAACTCACCTTTGCAATCAAGGGTTAGTTCCTACAATTAAAGCACAGAGGGAACACGTGAGGAAACAGAAGAAATACACACAACAAATGCCCAACAAAGGCTTATCCTACGATAACAGCTAAGCTCTGGACTAACCGTCGAATGGGGCTTGGGATGGCTCCATCTCGATTCTTTCAAGGGTGCCCGGGCTGGCCGCTCCTCCCCCATCTCCAATTGCTCCTAATTCGAATTGGGGCACAAAAGCCCTAATTTGGGTGTCCAAAATGGAAACCCTGCCTTGCCCAATCGATTTGGGCCAGGTGGCAGCTCCGGGTTGGCTAATATTAACTAATTTGGTATTTTAGGCCCTTTTAATATTATATTAAGCCTTAAATTCGAATTAGGGTTTAAGGTTAGGTTTCCACCTTTATAATTTAATTATTAACATAGCTAACCTTAGCTTATGAATAATTAATGTGCCATTAATTATTCATAGTGACGTGTCACGTATTTATACTTAAAAAGGCGTATAAATATGTGGAACGTCACACTCACACCTTGGCTCTGCATCATCTTCTTAGCAAATGCAATCGGACTATGATCGTTTTGAGGTTCGTGATGGACTCCTATTCCATGATGGGCTTCTGTATGTGCCAGATGGTGCTTCTAGTCTTCAGATTCTCCAGGCTTGTCATGATTCGCGTATGGCCAGACATTTTGGAGTAGCCAAGACTCTTGAACTTATTAGTCGAGAGTATTGGTGGCCTAGGCTTCATCGCTCTATCGAAGCTTTTATTCAATCCTGTGACACCTGTTGTCGAGCGAAGGTTTCGAGACATCTTCCTCATGGTCTTCTTCAGCCAGTGGCAATTTCAAAAGATCCTTGGAGGAGTATTTCTAAAGACTTTATTCCAGAGCTGCCACTCTCTTAGGGTTATGATGTCATCATGATTGTTGTTGATCGTTTCTCTAAGATAGCTCATTTTATTCCCTGCAACGTCACCATCACCAGTGAGGAAACATCTGATCTTCTTCTTCGTGAAGTAGTCAGACTTCATGGAGTACCAGATACTATCGTCAGTGATCATGGACCCCGCCCACGCAAGTTTTTGGAAGCGGCTTTTGGAGTTATTGCACATCGATTGTTCACTAACATTCCTGTCCAACATCGTAACGTAATGGGCAAGCAAAGCGCACTAATCAATCTCTGGAGCAATATTTAAGGTGCTTTATTAGTTATCAGCAGGATGATTGGGTCTATTACCTTCCATTAGCTGAGTTTGCCTATAATAACTCAGTACATGCTTTCACACCAGACTCCATTCTTTCTGAACTCTGATCAGCATCCTCTTTGGTCTCTTAGTGACGCTGGTGGTGACTCTGTCAATCCTAATGCCGAGTTTTGACTTGAGAAACTCTAAGCTCTTCAATCAGATCTGCAGCATCAACTTCACCAAGCACAGGAATGCTATCGGCATTATGCCGTTTTGCATCGGCAGGAAGCTTTTAAATTTCACGTTGGTTATCTTGTCTGGCCTCTTCGTATATCTCACGTCCCTGCAAGCCTTGGTCCTTACTGGATACAGTTCAGATCAGCAATGTGGCATTCCGGCTCGAGGTCTCTCAAGTTGTTCGGCTCCATCCAGTGTTTCATGTCTCTCTATTGGAGCCCTACATAGTTAATACTTTCCCGAATCATGTTCCTCTGCCGCCACCACCAGTGGAAATTGATGATCATGAGGAGTTCAAGGTTCGAGAGATTCTGGACTCCAAGTTTTTTCTTCGGTGATTATATTACTTTGTTGATTGAGAAGGTTACTCACCGAGTGATAGAACTTGGGAGCCTGCCGAGAATCTGACTAATGCCCCTGATAAAATTGCAGAGTTTTACCGACGTTACCTAGATAAGCCAAGTTTGAGTACTCCGGCCCCAGCTCCGAGGACTCGTCGCTGTCGTAGGAGGGGGATGGTGTGACGACCATACGAATATTCGTATCATACATTATACTCGTATTTACAAAATATAGTCATCACATGGATGCAAAAACGTAGTTGCACAAAACAAGATTTGAACTTGAAACCTTTTAGTTGCAAGTCACACACCTTTGCCAAGTGCATTACCAATATTTGTTGAAGACATTTCCTCAAGTCTTCCTCATATGCGGGGATGATTCCATGAGGTTCTATCTAGAACCTATATGCATGACACTTGGCATGATCTCATCCATTGAAGTGGTGCGATTCTGACCATCGCCTAGATATATAAGGAGGCACCTTCTTCTCGTCAAACCATTCCGATTCAATGCCAGTCTTGAGCCTTCTAGGCATCTGTCTCGGTTCCTGCTTGCCTTGGGGCCATTGTACTCTTGATTCCATTCATATATCAGATTCTTTACTGATCTTTGCATATTTCTTCCATATTTCTTGCATATTTTCCACGTAATTTTTTTATTTTTCTTGTCTTTCATATTCTTTAATGTTCTTTCAAGTCTTAATCCATTTTACAATAAAGGGTGGAATATTAGGAGGATGGCATTTGTTGATATAGTGTTTGAATTGAATTGAATTAACTTGAATTTTATTGTCCATGGAGACCAAAAGGTCTATGAGACCCAATAAAAAAAAAAAAGATAGCACAACAAACCCATTACTACATAAGATTAAAAAAACTCTGTCCTAAAGGCTTTTCGATGGAAAAACCTTAACTAGATCGTCAAGAAACTGCACATTTGGACATTTGTACATATCAATGTGATGATGCAGGACTTAATTCTTCCCGCTTATTGAGAACCTCCAGGATGGATGATGATAATGCCATTACTAAGGGCATCTGCAAGATCAAATATCAGGGCCGACTAGATGTAATCAGGTCAATATATCATCTTTGAATATGAAGAGTATGGCATCATCTTCGATGGATATTTGGCAACGTTCACATAACCTGTTTTCACGTTCCTCATGAACCCATCTGCATGTTCAATTCTGAGGTAGTGTATACCAGTACAAGGCAATTGTTCTATATCTCTTCATAGGCAAATGGAATAATAAGAACTGGGCTGTCAGGCAAGTGTAGAATTAATCTGACCTTTATTATATGTCAATTTGACATTTTTCAAAGCACTGACATCCCAAATCTTACTAAGGAAGCATGTGTCGAAATAACGTTTCAAGCGAATGTATATTCATTATTTTGCACATGTACACATCCTTGGTCCTAAATATTCCATCTGCCAATTTCTCTTTTCAACAGACTTTAACAAGATGTGAACCCATGAACAATATTTAGGCCAAATTCGTAAGTCGAATGTCTCCCATGTTTACCACCTTCTAAGATATATCATTCCAAAACGACATACTGCAGAGGCAAGAATCCTATTTCTTGGAGGAGAATTGGGTGCATGTCCGTAGACTTAACTCTGAGAGCCCAAGTTAGAAAGGCTTTCTGAACCGATTTCAGATCTTCCCAAGTGATAAAGGAATCACTGGTCCTCACATGTCCATCCATATAAAAGAACTGATTACACTAAAACCCTCAGAGAAGTGTATGTCATGAATTTTCTCAAAAAACAAGGAAAATACGTGGAAAATATGAAAGAAATACGCAAGAAACGCATCAAGATCGGCACGGAATCTAAAATATATAATGAAAAATCAAGAGTACAATGGCCCGAATACCATCAGAAATACGAGATAGATGCCTAGAAGGCTCAAGACTAGTGTTGAACATAGTTTGACAAGAAGAAGGTGCCTCTATATATATCTAGGTCCGCCACTCCAAAGGATAAGATCATGTCAAGTGTCGCGCATGCATGTAGGTTCTAGAATATTCCTGGAATCAGCCCTAGATATCAAGAAGATGTGTAAAAGAATTTCTCCAACAAGTATTGGTAGTGCACTTGGCAAAAGTGTATGACTTGCAACTAGAAGGTTGTGAGTTTAAATCTTGCCTTGTGAAACTACCTTTTTGCATACGTGTAACAACCATCTTTTGTAAGTATGAGTAGAATACTCATATGCTATGAATACCCCTATGGTCATCACTCCATCCCTCATATGATGCCGATGAGTCCTTGGAGCTGGAGCTAGGGCGTCATCTAGAATATGGTCAGAATTGAAGGCATGCACTGGAGCAGAGACAAGAGCCGAATCAAGGCATGGAGGAGAAACAAGAACTAGAATATCAGCAAGAACAAAATCAGGAGCTCAAGATACTGCATGGACTGAATGTTGGTGCAGAGGCCTGAACTACAGATGAACTGGAACTAGGGCTAGAACCAGCAAACTGAAAAAAACTAGTACATCAATCACGTGGGTTATGTAGCTCGAGCCAAGGCAGACCTAAGACTATTGGCGCATGTGGGCTAGTGATAAGATTGAAGGAAATTCTACGAGAAGCTCTCTCGAACAAAACTTGAAGAGATACAGTACATTCTAAACCTGCATCCGAGGAGATCTCATGTCCATCAATCACACCAACAAAACTGACATGCTCAATCTTGCTTTTAGGGATGACATGCTTAGTCGCAAAGCACTATCCATACAGCATGCAGTTGCACCACTATCAAGTTGCACCAATGCTTCTAACCTCCCAACACTTGATTCCAATAATATAAAAATAAAAAATTCCTTACTGACTTTATTTGATGGAATAAACCTGTCATAAAGTGTGGAAGGAGTCTGAGAAATGGCGGCCAGCCGACGAGAGACTCGTACTACTCGGACCAGCCCCCAAAATTTGTCGACTAACTTGGGCGATTCGCAGGACATCCACGAGCAATATGACAAGCTGCTCCATAGTAGAGACAAAGATTAGCCTCTCTCCGATGCTGCAAGTGCAAGGTCCATTTCTATGTCAGACTACATTGATGGAATGCTCTGTGATTATCAAATCGGTTGAGGTGGGTCAAACCAGATCTGCCAGGTCTTTTGGATTTTTTTTTTTATTTCGTCTGATTCATTTTGTTTTGTTCTTTTCCTTTTTGTTGCATGTAAACAAGAGATTTGTATCTTATGAAATTTTTGCAAACACTGAACAAAGGTACTGAGGATATTGTAGACATTGAGCAAAGATAAACTCGATGATTTGCTGAGAATGTACTATCAAGCAGCTTCAGTTTTAGGTATTGCGGTCACGGTAAGAAACTTTTTTTCGCTTGAAAGGATGTAGGCTCTCAATGTTTTTCTCAAATTTGGCACAAGATTGTCCAGTTCTCTTATTATAGAGGTAGAATCTCTTATGACCCCTCAGGAAAAGTCTTTGAAACTCTGCGTTAAGAGTCAGTACCAAATTGTTCTTCAATTTGGCCTCAAATCACTCCAATTTACAATTGATACCCCTTCAATAGAAACAGTAAAGTTTCCAACTACGCCGCTGCTTATCTTTCACAAAGAAATGGAATAGTCCATCGTCAATATGACAAGAACCTAGCACTAACATTTCACCAGTTCTATATGTGATCCAGTAACAATCCAATAACAGTTCGCACTTCATGCTACCGTTCATTTAAGAACAAGATACCTTTAAATAGAAACATGTTATAGGCAATTGCTGTTGGACACAAACACTACAGTATAGATGGTAAACTGTCCCTATTTAGGGATCACATACAACAGTGATCAAGGGGGCTTGCAAGATGTAAAAGTTTGAGACCTAACACTTATTGTTCCACAATTGAAATTGGTAGTTTCTCAAGGTCCGTAGGGATATTGGGAAAGGCCTATATGAGTTTCTGGAAGACCGTGTTCATAATGGCTAGAAACATTCTTTGGAAATGACATCCTTTTTCACTCCAGATGACTGCGGGAAAATGAATCCAACTAAACAGACTCAAAAAATAAAATAAAACAAAATAAGGAAGGATTTGAAATTTATGTCGCAAAAGCATAAGCACACACGTCGTTTTGATGGATTACTTCCTACTATGCATCCAAAAAACTTATCCAATGCATCCCTTAATATAATTGAGTCGTTTTGATAGATTACTTTCTATTACACATCCAAAAAACTTAACCAATGCATACCTTATAAAATTGAGTCACTGTTCTTTCTTGCAGACCTTCACATTTATCCTTTTACCAACAACAAACATGTTTGTTTTGTCGTAGCATATTTGTATTAATATGCTAAAGGCACGCAGTGAGGAAGTGTATGCTTCAAGCAAGTTTATTGGCATTGAACAGTTTTGTAGCGTATGCATGAGCATGCAAAGGTATGTTTCATATGCGACGAGGTTATAGAATATGCATATTTTGTATTTGTAGACAGATTTGGGAAAATAAATTTCATGTCCATACACTCCATATCTATTTGGACAATTGACTCATATTCTCATCAATGACAGGTTTAAAGTGTCTCTTTCCTTTGGACAAGAGGAGAAATTTGAAAATGTTCCTTTGTTAATCAATTGGAGGAAACATTTTGCTCAGGAAAAAATGTGGAAAACAACTTCAATAACCTTTTATAGTAGTTGGCTACTTAAGCAACTCCTATAGTGGGCTATTTATGTGAAACCGGTTCGAATTTTTTAGCTTAATCATTTATATTAACCACTAGTATAACCAATGAATGAATTTTACATGAAATAATCTCTATTTGTTTATAAATCGAACCATCAATGAAAAAAATAATAACAAAATACAAATACAAACTACCATCCTAGTGGACAAACTGATCCAACTAAGCACAACCAACTGTCAATGGATAAGAGTGAATATGAAGTTAGACTTTTCAAATTTGTATCTTGCTCTCTTGATTAAGAGATGGATAATTACAAGCCATACCAATTTGATAGTATCTTATATTCTATGGATGATCCTGATGAATGATCTAGCGGTTAAGCTTGCACTCATACATATCATGAAAAGGAAATATCTCTTGTAGTTACATCCTTGGTTTGGAAGATTTAGTATGCATTTGTTAGTATGCTCCTAGTCTAGAAGCCTTGAACCTTATTTGGTTCCCAAACCAAGCCCATCTATGACTTTCATGGACTAAACATGGAATTATGAGCTAAGTAGAATGTATGGGGCATGTTCTAGCTCAACTAAGCATTGATCTGTCCGACATGCTAGTTATAGACTCCATGATGGGAAGGGATGGATATTCCCTTGACGAGCCTTGGGCCCGTCCCTTGGAAATTTGACCAAGCTTAAGTTCTATTGAGACCAATCAATAGTTCTGCTTGTGGTCATTTAGTTCACTACTCAGCTGGGTTCAAGTGTACGCCTTGGCGTGCCTCTTATATTAGAGGTAGTATTATGGGGTCCTCTATGTGTGACGTGGTCCAGAGCTCCAGATCTTGCCCCTGGCATTCATGGTTGATCCTATCCTTGCAACCCTTGGGAGAGCAGTGAACGTATATTATTGCATATAACTTGGCAACTAGCCAGTACGCACTCTTATCTTCAAAAGGGCCTCCAGTCCAAAATTCTTATGTAGCTAGTAGCTAACTTGTAAGCTAGAGCATATGTTGGCATCTGCTCCACTATCTATCACATAGGCATCTTCAATATGAATATCAGACATATAAGTTGAGAATGTTTTATGACAGTTTATCTCTTCGTTTGAGACTACTTCTTCCTCCTGATCCTGATCTTTTATCATAGCTATTGTAGCAGTAAACTTCCTTCCAGAACCTCTTCCTCTGAATGATCTACCTCCTCTTGGAGCTGTGTCTCATCCAGATCCTTTCCCCTTGTCAACTCCTTTAGGACTGGAGCATTTTGTGGAAATATGTCCTACTCCTCCACAATTATAACAAGTAGGCAGTGTACTATCAAGTTTTGTGCAGCTTATTTTCCAATCAATCCCCCTCTTACCTTCTAAAATCAGACTTCCAAAGCTCACCTTCGGCATTTGTCCAACTTCGACATCTGCTGCTGCTCGAATGTTCATGTGAAGGTGAGGATAGGAGACGTAACAAGTTTTTGCCAAAGAGCTCTATCCCATCACCCCAAAAAAAAACTTTAACTGAAATGCCTCCCATACAGCAGCTGGCCTGAGTTATACCATGCTGCAATTGTAAAGGTTCCTGCCATTTTCCAACGTCGTTGAGTCAATGGGTGCATTCTCTGCCAATCCACCAACAAGGTGCATTGAACTGAGCACAAGCGATTGGACTGATGTGAAATAATGTTTTGACTGTGTGCCAGGAATCTAACAATCCCTTAATAAATGGAGAAGCATTATGATAAGGCCGCAACTCATAGAATAGACCCTATGGAAGAACAGATTTAAGTGTGAGTTTACCAAAAGGAATATAGTAGGTAAGAGCCTGTGCAATAAGTCGTAACCCAAGAGAATCATCCTTACCCATGAGGAGCCTCCAAATGAATTTTGAGATCATAATCTTACTCTGCAAATAGATATCTGTCATGCCCAAACTTGCATCAAACTTAGGTTTTATACGCTTACACCATGCAATCTTTACCACAACCCCTGCTTTATTTACCCCAAATAAAGTTTATGATAACACCCACAATCTCATGAAACTTTGATTGGAAAGCAAGAATGCGGAAGACATATAGACATGCGTATTGCTTAAGGCATGCTCAGCAATTGTTTCCAAGCATAAAGAGTTTAGCAGTATCCCACCAGAAAAGGTTCCTCCACAACCCCTTTATTATGACATCCCAAGCATCAGAAATTGAGGCATGAATACCCATAGGGATACCAAGAAGCTTGATTGCCTTCTATGAGGCAATACTTTCCAGCAGAAGGCAAGAACACATGGTGGAACTTCTGAAGAGTGCCTTTGTGTCGGTGCCTTTGTGCTACATTCTCGGAAGAGTTGCATTAGTTCTGGAATAGTTAGAGCATCCGACACTGCGATTAACGTTGAATAGTTACCGAAGGCGCATCAATGTCATCATGAGTGTGGCCTACCATCATGAAGCCAACTTTGTATTTGATCAAAAACACCCAACCACACAAGATAGGATAGATAAGAGAAGAGATATTCTGTTTTGTTACGCCTTGCTATGATTATCTAGCCGCAAGTAGAGCCGCCTAGGTAACCTCTTAAGGTCTTATTTGGTTGCTTAGGAGGTGCTACAAAGTCTACCCCAGTACAATTGTTTTTTTGTCCTCAACCCCGCCTTTGTTTAGGGGTGTGGGTTCCCACATGCCCTCGGCCGAGCTTCTTCTCTCAAATGGCCCCAATTGTCTTGGGAAGTGTCCTCCATTTTTTGATAGCATGATTCAAGGAACCAACATGAAAATTTGAATCATCCTTCCAAAGGTTGAGTGAGAAATGTCCTAAGGCACTGCGTGCCATGGCCATGCATCAGTGCACCACCACGCTTAACTTTCAAGCGTTCACCTCTCCATACCGACTTGGCTAATTTCTCCAGTCTTGGAATCATAGTCTTGTTTTGGTCCATCTTATCATGTATGATAGTGAGCGCCTGGTCCGGTGATCGATGGGACAAAGCTCTCCATGACCAGTACAAGCTCCTACAAGAGATCTGGGCTATCATGTGTTCCTTCCTTCCATCTGCAATTCTCTTCTCTCCCGTGGATCTCTGGTTTTAGCCATTTTCTCTTTTATTACAATACAGGTATTGCACTTGGAGAAAGCTGTCCTCTTTGCTATTACAACCTCTGCGTGATTTTGCTTCCACCCACGTGAGAATGAAGAATGAGAGATGTGCTTGCCCATCATCTCCATCACATTGGCGTCCCACCTCTTGAAGAATGTCCTTTTAGTTAGGACAGGGGGGAGCCTCTTCACATTTCTCTCACCCCTTCAAGTGGTGATTTTCGATCTGGGGCATCGAGCATTCTCATCTATGTACATAGAGAGTATAGCCTTTCCGGCAGAGTGTGAGGGCCTCGGTTTTTCGTGCCCATGTTACCATGCTCAAAGAACTCCCGCGGACCAGCAAGGAAAAGTCTTCGCCACTTATAGAATGTGGACATTGGAATACCATAGGCTCTATGCCATGCTTTCAAGCATACCGCTTATTATTTAGCATCGCCTTTCGGACGGTGCCGTTTCGCGTGAGCAGACGCCTAACATGTTGAAAACAAATGTGGTCCCGTCAAGCTCTAAGTTCCAATAGAACCCACACGATACACGCTAATCTCTACGGGTTGTTGAGAAGTTTTATAAAGATCTTCGCATGCAAAGCAGAAACGAAGACTTAAAGTCTAAAATGGAAGCCGTTTGTGATTTTTCTCTCTGCGCTTTTAGTGGCCACAAAGAGGTGAATGTGGGGTCCGGTTCACCATTCTATACATCCTCTTTGGTGCCTTTTCAGGCTCGATTTGCATGGCATAGGGTTTCGCTTCAATGCGTCTCTTTCAGCGATCTTTATGAGTGTTGACACAAAGAATATTGTCTACTAACACCAAAGCAATCGGCCACCTCACCGTGTCGTAACCGGTGGCATTTCAAAGACATGCTTGGCATCGCATGGTCGGGCCTATCCGGCATAGGGAATGTCTTCATTATGGTTGCTACCAAGTAGTCTTCTCCCAATCTCATGTCATCGGCGTACCGGGATTAGGGTCAATGAAGATGATCACCCCCAAGGGCATACGGTGTGCAGCCAGTCATGGAGTAGTGTGCAATTTTTCTCTACTAGCTCGCCCCTTGAAATGCCTCTCAAAGTTATTCACCGGAAAGGGCTTTCCGGCGGTTTGCAACCCCCGCCAATCAATTTTTTAATCAGGCGGGCGGTGTGGAAATTTCGTGTTCTTGTGTAAGGGTAGCTATCCACCACCGGGCCACAAAATAAAACTCCCTAAAGAATCCCAAGTGTTGCAAATTCCGGTTCAGAAATGGCAAACCAATGCTTCCGCCGAGAATAACTTCCATAGACACTACTACGCTATCTCTAAGGGCAAGTTGTGGTGCTTTGTCGAAGGTATGTACTTTTTCCCTCGCCCACTTTGACTCCATGGAATAGTATGGACTTGAGCCAGCCATGTCCGGCAAGCACAATGGACGTTATTGCTCAGAGAAAACGCCACCGCAATGTCACAGAGCACTTTCAAGCAACCAACTTCAAGCAAGACAACTTCATGTTAGCCGCACAAACCAACTTCAAGCAAGGACGGTTAGCGGGGATCGCGCCGCCGATCTTCTAGAGCAAGCGATACCTTAGTCTACATTATACCGCACCTTAGTCTAGATTATGTTGTGCAAGATCGCCGCGATCCTGGACGAAAGTCTCGGCCGTGTCGAGGGATGACCTGTGGGAGAAGTAGATGAATCAATAAGCATTGATGGGTAACTTTATGGGAGAGCATTAAATGGTACCTTAATCTAGAATATGTTCGGCAAGATCGCCTTCGCGATCCTGATGACTACCAATTGTAAGCCGTAAGGATCACCAGATCGAGGAAGATGAATGACATCAACGCCTACAAACAGAACATCTTAAGAATTGTTGAGAGAGGCAATCTATATTACCAAATTAGAACGGGGATTTGATTTACTGCACACAAAGAAGGGGTGCATACGGTAGATTTAATCGAAAAACACATTTTAATGAATGAACTTGCTCGCCTTTGGCCTTCATCAATTCTACAACGTCAAATATGCTTGGATGCCTTGAAATTCATCCGAAGCCATTGTAATCCACCATAGCGCCTTCAATTTAACTCCTACTTGAACAACTCCTTCCCAAGCTTTGCAACAATGAAAGTCTTGGAGGGTCTTACCAAGATTTGAAATGCATTTGAATTTGAAAATGATGTCCTTCCGGGCGGACCTTTTTATGTCCTAATGTCCCCCGTCCCTATCCAATTTAAACCGACATGCCGCGGGTGATTTGTCGTTTTTCCACCTGCCCGGTCGCTACTCTCACACAAATTCTCACGTCATCGTCTGACGCCGCTTTTGGGGGTGGCTTTTGGGGAATGGGGAATATGCCGCTTCGCCATAATGATCGCCATTATGACGCCATCATAATGATCGCCGGTCATAAATGCCGGCGCCATAAGGGCTTAACCCTATAAAAAGAGAGGCGCATTGTTTTTCCGATCCCCCCTCGTGAAAATTTTAGCGCCCTCGCCTGAAAATTTCTAGCCATCATGTCTCGTCACGCCTTCAAAGAAGGTAATTTTCGCGATTTTTTTAGCTTAGGTATCGCCATAGTCGCTACTATGTCTTTTAGGATAGCTAGATGGTCGATGGGATCGCGTCGCTGATAGTTGGGCGGTAATTCACGAAATTTCCTCTTTTCTCGAAGGTAGTGCTCACAAGACAACGCGTCACATAGTGGCCACCATTTTATATAAAATGTAATACCCATCGTCGCGGAAGAAACCGCCGTTTCTTACCAAAGATAATGGTGAGACAACACCCTTTCTTACTTAGCTACCGATCAACCGGATCAAGGCCGCAATCTTCATGAACACCCGCCAATACTAGTGTGTCTAACCCGCCTTCAATTGTTTCTCGCAAAGACTTAACTATTCCAAGGGCCCAATGTAGAACCAATCGTAATTGTCACACCCGATAAAAGCAGAAGTGGTGTGTTGAAATTTTCACGTGCCAAACCTCATGTCACCGGAGACCGAAAAGGACTTGTGTTTGTTCTTCAGAATGGCAAGGGTCCAGAAGATTACGAAAGCAGCCAGGTATAGTTATTGCTATGTGGGAAGGTACCAAAAATAATGTACAGATGCAATAATTTGCAGCGTGGAAGATACTCACCAGCCGCGCTTGTGGAGTACGCTTTGGCGATGGCGTAATTATGATCCCTCCATTATGATTATGGTAGTAAAGTCAACAAACCCAAGAAGCTGCAAGGGGATGCCAACCAAAGGCAAAGGGATTTTAACGGATATTGCCGCCCCATGATTCCTTAAGTTTGTCGGGTATAAAGTGCAACATGGATATACTTGTTGATTTAGTATGTGCGTAAAGGGTCTTTCACCGATAAGAAACCTCCTTCGTTGCTTTGAAGGCTACTAAGGACAACAAACCGCCTTCAAGGATGGACACCAACCGCCCTAGAGCTGTTGCAAAGAAGAGATCCGTGGCCCCTTTGCGTGCTATTGGCTAACCATCCATCCAAAGGATAAGAAGTGCCCATGGAGGCAAATGTTGTTGTTCCCTCATCAAATGTCAGAGCCCCCTCAAGAAATGTTGGTTGTTCTGCCGTAGTGGACCCTTCAACTCCAGCCATGCTTTTTGATCGCCCCCGCCGCCGAGACTCGGGGCAAGGAAGAACGCCAAAGCAAAGAGGATCAGGCCATTCAAGATAAAGCTTCCAAAGTCGCGGCACGGATGACAAAGGATGCGCAACCTTCGACATCTTCTACTCCTTCCTCGCCCACTAAAACCAACACCTACTAGCCACTTGTTGCCCCGAGAACTGATCCCCAAATGCCGAAGATTTCAAGTTTAATCCGGATGAAGAAAAGAAACTAGCTCGAGAGGCAAAGATCTAAGCTCGAGGAGTTCAAAAGATATTACCCAATGGGTGTAAATTGGTTCCAAAGGGTGAGCATTTTCGATTGCGAGCCAGCTCCAGCTAATATGACGCATAGAGTCCTTTCAAATGACCATGTATGCCGAATCGATAAAAGCTTCAAGAAATACCCAACGGAGGTTCTACCGATGTAATGTATTCCATTCGATCCAAGAATAAGGTCCGTTACATCATATTTATTTCTTTCTTGACATATTGGTTATATATATGATTATGCTCAACCGGATCGCGGTCGCGATCTACATGAACAACTTCTTGCACTAACTAGTGTATCTTGGTCACTTGCAGGAAATTGGTCACTTGGTCGCGCCTTTAAGAACCGGCAAACAAGAAATTTTTATTATTTTCGGTAATCACAAAGATTTTTGTTTGACACGCAGTTTTATGCATAATACGCGTGGGCAATATCGAACAAAGGTTGGAATTTGCAAAAGCATATGCAAAAAGAAGAAGTCGTGGTATTAAATGGTAACCTCTCCAACAAGGAATACATTCAGATTTCTATATAAAGGCAACGATGTAATCGCATAAAAACAAAGATACAAAGAACCCCTCATTGAAAAGCTCCAACAACTAAGAAACTAGCACAAGGCATTCTGGATGTCCTCCACAAGGCCCAACAGAACCGGCAGTGACATCCCACCGGAAGGTATGTTTTTCCTTATATTTTGTTTCAAGTAAAATCGCCGCCGCGATCCTAACCAAAGACTTCGCGGTAGGATTTTTTCGAGGTGGCTACCACAACTTTGAAGGTTAAGGAACCAAGGATGAGAAGCGCTTCATTTTATGCAAGAATCTTCCCCGGTCTAAACTTGTAGAAGTTGTCAACAAATGGGCAAGCCGAAAAGCTCATTGATGATCGTGGGGAATTACCGAGAAACCTTCAAAGGATTTCTTCAACAAGACATTCCTAAGAAACTCACGAGGAATGAACAATGCCGAGGTAAGCCAATTGATGGAGGAAATCTTTACAGGCAAGGTTTTCTTGAGAGTGCAAGCAAGGATATGCGGGGACGTTTTAATTGTAGTCGAGGGCTCTAGACATCGTAACACTTTCACTCATGCGCCGTGAAGTGTTATCATATGCCAATTCTATCTCGCAGAAGCTATACAATAATTTTGAAGAGTTGGCTTCATGTTTTCCAGAGTCGCCCGAGCAACGTCTCGGATATTGCGGCATAACGGATTTCGAATACGCCAAAGCGAACTATAATAAAGAGGCGGTTCAAGGTAATCCGCCAAAATGCTTTTGGAAGCTATTGTTGCTATAATGAGGCCGTAAGAGGCCGTAAAATTGAAAGAGAAGCAAAACATCGCGGCAAAGACGTCCACAAAACCGGCATCCTTGTGGTGCATGACGGTTGTCGAAAATGCCGTTTGATTTTTGTTGACATCATGTAGTTTTCCCCACGCCAGGATGAAAAAATACCGCATTTTTTTTAGCGAGTTGCGGTGCATGACACAGGCAAAAGTGTACCATATAGTCATGTTCCTCGGATCGGCACATTTGCCAAACCGTTTTTTGTCTGTCCGAGCGGATACAAGGTAGCTCCCATGTTTCCCTAGGGGCTTATGAAGAGAAAGGATGGGAGAGCAAAAAATATAAAAGAATTCCAAAGATTATGTCACCACGTGACAATAAAGGGAGTGACATTGGGTCTTGTTAAGCCCAACTTAGAGTCGCTACCGACTCAAGTCACTAAAGCACCACAAAGCACTCCTCTTCCAAAATATCCGACATTGGCGTATTTTAAGAGGTAGATGCAAAAACAAAAAGAAAGTATTTGAGTTATTTACAGGTAAACCCAAATTCTCATGGGCATTTATGGAAGGCGACTTCGTCCTCAAGAGCCAAGCAAAAACCTCATTATATAGTGAAGGAGCTGGTTCCATTAGAAGGTTTGCGTTTTTGATTTCTTTTTCAAAGCGGAATCGCCTCAAGGGTAGCTTTGATGCAAGGAAAACGGAGTGTTGCTTTTGAGTATGACGACAAGGTTTGTCGTTTCCTTAGATCTTTCTTCGAGATTCTAGAGAAAATGGCAAGGCCTGACAAGGAAGAGGAAGGTGATGGGTTTGAGCAAGGTGAAGAGCAACGTCCCGACATGCCTGATATTAGTATAACACAGGGAACGGATCTCAGCCACATGGATCAGATGCTAGACCGCCCGGATCGTAAAAAAGTTTCAAGAGAGGTCGCAGGAGACCTGGGAACTCGATAGAGCAGACCGAGAAGGCACAGCAAAACTAGATCCAACTTTCAAAAAGCTTGAAGCAATCGAACAAGAACTTGACTCCTTAATGCCACCGTAACCAAGCAACCTGACAAGCCCCCTTCCTAATTTTGAGTATGTGGGAACTTTGAAGGCGCCGATGGAAGTGAGAGAACCTCCCCCGACCCTTCACCAAAAAGACAGAAGCTGGTACCCTCTAATGAATATTCTGAGGCATTGCAAGACGAATTGTTTGATAGCCAAGCTATGTCAGAGCGTGTTAAGAACGCAGCACAGGCAATGGATGTTGACATCCCAGAAACAACTGGATATACAGAAATGGACCTATCACAGACCCTTTCTATTGGAAAGGAGCATATTGTAAGAATAGTGCTCAACATGGTGTTGATCCGTAGACTGTGATTTGAGACCCAGTGATATAGCCTTCGCATTAGTGCCGGGCATTTTGTAAAACGTTTTTGTTAAAACATTGTGTTTAAATTTTCACCTGTTTTCGGGTTCACTATGTTATACTTTTGTTTACTATGCTTTTGTGTTATTTTTTTTTTTTTTTTTGAAAGAGTGAAGCTTTTTAGTCATTAATTATGGAAAATAAATAAACATAGAGTTGAGATCAAATATTTGATCATCATAATAAGAATTGAGATCAAAAGTAGCCCCAATTCAGATCAGAAATAGCATCAAAATTAGCATGCAATTTAGAATTTGAGCTTTACGCATGAGAGCATAAAATTCAAAACTAAATGTTATGAAATATCTTCAAATTTGCCTTATGTGTAATTGCCTTCTGTTTGTTGTATAAGAGAACTCTTGAAAAATCCTCCATATAATGCCGGGTTGCTCCATCAGGCAGGTAAAATTGAGAAGCAGCTGCAGATACCAAAGAGCCATAAACCTGGTAAAGAACCTGAGTAAAAAGGAGCCAAACATGGGTAAGACAGAGAGTATCAGAAATCATATGTGTCCAAGAAATGGAAGTGGTCTCGGAAGTGAGGATGCAGAATGGGATTTCCCTTGTTTCCCCAATTAACTAGCTCAATCAACCTGTCTGAGTTACAAGTGGACATGAGATGAATCATGGTGCCATAACAATCTGCTCTCCCCCTGTGATAATAATAGCATTCCCTATAAAACTGAAACTGTTGTTCTGCCATGTTTGCACTGTTATTTTCCAAGAACCTATAAAGAATGACCGTAAGGTATGTTTCCTTGCAAAATTCATTACCCCATTCTAACTCTTTCTGCTGAACTTGCTGAATACTTTGGATTAATCTTCCCCTTACTGATCCAGTCCACTGATTGTAATCCCAAATTCTGTGAACAGATAACTTCCTTGGGTAAGGATATTTGTAAACTTCAGCATCATCGAGGTCAAGATTGAGCTTGACTTTACAATTCCTCAGATAATCTAGCATGAACATATTCAGGATTAGACAATGTTTGATTACAAAATAGTTTAAAGAAACCATAAGCTCCTGAGAAATTCCCAATAGATAACCAACAGTTGTCAATTTGTGAGTCACCATTTTTATGCTTATAAGCAGTAACAGTCAGCTCAACATCATAAATAACCTGTAATTTAATCCAGAATGTCGAAATGGTATGCTCCCCATGCAAACATCTATTTCTATGTTTCCAAATATTCCATAAAGCTATAAAAGAAATAGAGTTTTTAACTTTATTATCAGAAATAAGAAAGTTAACAATACTTCTTGGTCTGCTAATTTGGAAAACATGTTCAAACCAGATCCAGAAAGAGGTTAGCTTTGGACATGAGAAGATATGGTCAATATCCTCAATATTATTGCAGAGGAGAGGGCAAGATGGACTTAAAACAGGATTATTTGTGACATTAGCATTAGCATACGAGGAGTGTCTACACAAAGTCTCCAAATTGGGAATACTCTTGTTTGCAAGCAGCCAGATAAAATAGGATATTTTAGGAGCACAGTATGAATTCCATACATTCTTAAAGAGAGAGATCCCAGATTCAGTTGGAATATTCCAGTAAAGGCAAGCTTTGGAGATTTGGTTGGAATTTGTCAAGAATTTATAGATAAGGCCAACTTTATAAAGATATTTACTTTTGTGATTCCAATCAATAAGAGCTGAGGCAGATCCAAGCAAACTATAGGAAGACACCTTATTTAAAATATACTTAAAGAGTGCCCTGTCAGTAGAGGTACCATTGACTCTGGCTTTGAATCTAGTCCAAGTAATCCATCTGCCATTAAGCCAAATATCTCCCAATGTTGTGATGCCAGCAGATGTCCATTTCTTATATATTCTAGGATGATTGATTGCCAAGGGTACCAAATTAGCTTTAGCCAGAGCAGGATTCCAGAAGATAGTCATTCCCTTGTGAGCCTGACTAATAGCACTATGGCAATAGGCAGTATGCACATTATTCCAAGCAGTAATAAGATTTCTCATTAAAGGAGACGAATTGGCTGCTGGCTTAAGCCTATTGAAAGCAGAAGATGGCAGAGCATGTTCAATTGTAGAATGACCCTCTATTGTGCTTTTGTTCAGCCAGAAATAGATAAATTTAGCAGCAGGATTATCTTGATTGAGCAAGGCCCTCCAAACATATTTACTTGCTAGAGCATAACCCTGGAGTTGAAGATTTTTGCAGCCTAAACCCCCTGCCATTTTACTCTGAGTGACATATTTCCAACTAACCATATGATTTTTGCCCCAAATGAAGTTTCTGATTATCTTTTCAATCTGTAAGTAAATGCATTTGGGAGCAAGCAGTGCAGATGAAAAATAAATATGAGAACTTGCAAGCACAGAAGATGCAATGATTGTTCTGCCTGCAATTGAAAGACAACTGCCATAGTTTTTAAGCTTCTTTCTAATTTTTGAGACAATAGGAGACCAGAGATCTTTAATTGAAATGTCCAAGGCTAAAGGCATTCCTAACAAAGTGGAAGTATGATTTACTGGAATGCATTTAATGCCTAAGATATGAGGCTGATCACTAGCTCCAATAATTACACATTTGTCCATATTAAGGTAGATACCAGATGCTGCACTAAAACCTTTTAAGATCTTGATGAAGAATTCAATATTACTAACATCATTCTGTAAGAAGCTGAAGGAGTCATCTGCATACTGCAGCATAGTGAGTTGTGAATCTCCCCCTGGCATGTTTAAGCCTTTCAAATTACCACTATTTTGATGATGCATGATAATTTTGGTAAGCTGCTTCACCACAGTGATAAACAGATATGGAGCCAAAGGGCATCCTTGTCTCACACCTTTTTGTAAATTGAAGAATTTGCCAGGAGAGCCATTAACTAGGATTGCAGATTGAGCACGAGCATTAAGCCCCATGATAAGATCAATAATTTTGGAAGGAATTCCTATTTTCTTCAGAGAGAGAATCAAGAAGTCCCACCTCACAGATCAAAAGCCTTGGAAAAATCTAACTTGAGGAGAACAGAATTTTGATTCGAGATTTCGTGATGCAAGCCCTCCATAGCAGCAATATAATTATCCAATATGAACCTGTTAGGAAGGAAAGCAGATTGATGCTTACTGATATTCTTTTGCAAAAAACCCTTGATTCTATTTGCTAAAATCTTGGCACAGATTTTGTAGGTTGAATTGGTCAAAGAAATTGGTCTCCACTCATTGAACATAGAAGGACTATCCATTTTTGGGATAAGAGAGATAAACCCTGAGGAGATAGCAGGGTGAAGATGATTATTGAGCCAAAAACCATGCACCATAGATGTAAGATCAAATTTAAATTCCTCCCAGAAATGAAGGAAAAATTCTGGAGGCAGGCCATCAGTACCTGGGCTTTTACCTTTGGCAAGGCTGGTAAGAGTAAATTTAATTTCATCTTCAGAAGGGAGGAGTTCCACATTGGGAGATAAAGGATCAATGATATTATCTGGAAGGGAATTTAAAAGATCAATGAAATCAGAAGCAGGAGCATCAGACCATGGGATATCAGAGTTGGATGCAAAAATATTACAATATTTAGAGTAGAAGAAGTCAGCAATGTCTTTGGGTGAATCAAGAGTATTGCCCTGATCACTGGTAATAGAAGTGAGCTGACTCTTGAGGAGCCTATTTTTAGCAACTCTAAAGAAGAATTTGGAGTTGCTACTATCCATTGAGGAATAGAATTTTACTTTGGACCTGATGGCAGCACCTTTGGCCTCTAAATCTTCAATGTTTTTAATTGATTGCTCCAGAGCACTTTCTTGCAAGTGTAAAACAGGATTAAGAGGATCAGATTGGAGATTTAGCCTGACTGTCTGGATTTGCATAAGATAATTTATTTTTTCTGCTCTCTTCCTCTCCCAATCAGATCTGGACCATTCTTTAATCCATGATTTGGAGGATTTAACTTTAACATAAAAATCTTTCATAGATGAGCGAGCTCTGATTTTAGGTAAACTGACATAATAGGACTTAAATTCATTGCAAAATTTCTCATTGCTGAGCAAGGAACAATTGAATTTAAAAGGAATATTCCTCGATTTCTTAACCGATAGGAGATGCTTAGTTTCAAGAAATTGAGGCTGATGATCCGAGAGACGAAGTTTTCTCATCGAAAAACAAGGCAATTATCCCGTAAATCATGGCTAGAATTATTTATATAAAATCTGTCTCAGAATGTGTAAGACTCGAGTTGCCCTTTTGTTTATTAGACCAAGTGTATTTGGCTGTGGAAGAGGGGATATGAGTAAATAGGAAAGTATCCAAAAGGCTCCCCCAATTTAATTTCTCAGCCACTGTCATATTAATATTTTTCCCCACCTTAAAGTCCCAGGATGGGGTATTGTTAAAGTCACCAGCCAATATCCATGAAACAGAATTATGATCAAGAAGCCAAGTTTTGATATCAAGCCATAGTTTTTCTCTTTCTTTAGAGCTTGTGGAAGCATATATATTGATGATGCCAAATTGGGAATCATTGTGGTTAAAGATTACAGCCTGCCAACTCTTACATGTGGGCTATTGTAGATCAATGTATGAGTAATATTTTTCCAAATAATGATTAGGCCACCAGAGGTCATGGTGGCATCAATCCAAAGAGAAGAGAATCCAGGGCCAATCCAATTTGCTAAATTAGAGCATTCGAAATTTGGGAGTCTAAGCTCTTGGAGGAGAATGATATCTGCATGATAATCCTTGATTTGAGAAATAGCCCTTCTTCTTTTGACAGGTCCTTTAATACCCCTCAAGTTCCATGTCATTATCTTCATGACATAAAATGAGAGACAGATGGAAGGAAGGAAACTAGATGAATTTCCTAGATTGGCTTCTAGTGGATCTTTTAGATTGATGTCTAGTGTTGGAAGCTGGGGTGTCCAATATTGAGACAGATTTTCTAATATTAATCCCTTTCCTGCTAGGTTTAACATTTTTATGCTTTGATGCATTTGGAGCAGAGAAGGATAAAAAATTATCATCATCCCAATGATTTGCTAAGGCAGATAAGACATTTTCATTATTGTTCTCTTTCTCACTGTAGTCAGAGTCAATAAAGTGTGAACATGTCCAGAATTTAGATTGGCAACATGAATAATTAACTTCTTGAGGTGTTACCCGTAATTATTATTAATTTCAATTAGACAAGGAGTTTGGTTTAGATCTTGCCCGGAATTTTGTCTCCTGCCACCATATCATCTTGAGCATGTGATTGAGTTGAAATCGATCCAAATGACTGAACTAGATTCCTTTAAATCATGGACAACTTGATGCTTTGTTTTATCCATTTATGTTATCCAGATTGCTCTCTAACTTATGATCCAACTTCAGTATTCCATTATCCATACCATTAACCATAGTATTGATTTCCGACCAACTCATTTTGTCTCATTTTCCACTTGTAACTCGAAAGTTGGACCGGCAATTTTCTTAAATAGTAATGGGGAAGTGGAATTGCGGGGGATGAACATGGAGATAGATCAATTAAAGGACTAAGAGGTTGCCTGAGTTTACATTTGGAGGAGGAATACAAGAAGTGAAAAATGAATTAGGCTTGGCCACTGGAATGGAAGAATGACTAAAATTGGCAGATTTAGGCTCTTCAATATCTGCACAGTTCTCACCATTTATGTCAGTCAAAATCTTATACCTGTTAGAGCATATTACCTTGTCAGAAGAGGCATCAACTGCCTTTTTGATGCTATGGAGATGATTTTTGACATTTTCGAACAAATTGTTTCCTTGAATGGAATCGAAAAGTGTCCATTTTGTTTTTATTTTCCATAATTAATAACTCCTCATTCTTTCCTGTTTCAGAGTGGACCACTGGAGAATTGATCTTTAAACCACTCAGAGGTTTCTTGGAGAATCCTTGCAGTTCATGAAGTGCTGTCTTCTTATTTGGAGCTGCAATTGCCCTAGAATCTTCAAGAATGTTACTTAAAGTCTTGTGCAGATCGAAATGCATTGGATTTTTTCCTTTGGCAATCCATTTGTTGTGATCATTAATTCCATTTGCTTTCACCTGATTACCAGAGGCCTTGGAATTTGTATGGTGGAAAAAATCCCCTCTATTTAGAATTTTGATCCCACCAGATATGTGAAATTTATCATTTGACACTTCTGAAGAATCTGATTCTTGTGAAGCAATATTACGCCTTTGTTGCCTTTTTCTTTTCAATTCTTCTTTACTCCCATTTGATTTGATCCAAAAGATCGATTCTTTCCGCCAACTTGATTTTGATCAAGTTCATGATTTCCAGAATTAAAATTCCTTATATCTTTCCTGATCTCCCTTGGAACCTTAGCTGGTAAGTCCACTTCCCCATCTCCACTTGCAGATTTTTGAACTTGTCCAACAATATATTGACAAGTATTAGAAGAGAAATGCCTTGAGTTACAACTTGGAAAGTAGGCAATCCAATCCATCTTAATCGAAATTTAATTTCTTTGCCAAAGAAATCTACTATAGGAATGGATAGGGGAACAGCTTGGAGATGTCGGTTGGATATAACATTTTGGGGCCTTGTATGGAGAGTATTCAAGAAATATATGTTCCAATGGAATTGAAAATGGTTGAGAAACAGTCTTCATTCAGTAAATAGGGCTAAGATCACTCATATTGACCGAGGCAATATAGAATTTACCAAAGTCATTAAGAGATAAATGAGGATCCCATTTGATGAAAACCAACCGAAAGGTTTCAAAGGTTGATCCGGCTGTTTTTTTAAAAGAAAAATTGGCAGTTCGAGAATTGGCACATTCAACTAGAAGATAGGGATAATTGAGCCGAAAAATTGAGTTGATGATAACCCCTTTATTAAGCTTTCCAAGGTGATCCCATAGCTTTTCCAAATTAATCCCCACTTTATCAACACAAATTACCCAAAGCGGTTGAAGAAAGAGAGCTAATTCTTGATGCTATTAGAGGGAATCAAGTTTGATACCTCGAACAATTTGAACATTGGGTTGAGTTCGAGATTGCAAGTTATTGAATTCTTCAACTAGTTGCTGGTCTGAGAGAACAGGTTGAGCAGGCCTAGCATTTCCATATGGAATGGGAACTCCTTCAGCATTAAGAGGTGGTGGAAAACCATTGGGACCCGGATCCTTAGAGAGGTTATCCCAGGATGGAACATTCGAGGATAAATGGAGCATATCTTTAGAAATAAAATTTAAATCAGAAAAATCCCCAAATTTGAGAGCATTAGAAGGATTTTGATGATAAAAACTTAACTGGGCAAGAAGATCGGGAGCTCTCGACGAAGAAAGAAGCATAAACTTGTGGAGTAAAATGAGGGAATTTGCTTTTAGGTTTTTGAGATATTGAATTTTTGGGTAAGGGTTTTGGACAATTTGTGACATTTTGGAAAAGATCGGGGTAAAAGCAATGAGAGGACGGGAAGAAAGGAAAGGGATAGAAAGGAAGAGAAATTAAGAAGATCCTAAGGCAAAGAGATTAAATTAAAGCAAAGATGAAATTGAAAATGAAGGCAATACCCAACACCATACCATTGAGAGCACCCGGATCTAGATATCCGATTCCCCCAAGAGAGTCTCATTGTAGACTTTAACTGTAATTTTGTGTTGTATATTCTCCCTGTAGACCCTGAAGATGCCTGTAGCAGCAATATCTTTGTGTCCAACAAACTCTTCCAACCAAGACTCAACAATTTGGGTTTCAAATTCTGCACAACTCGGTGAGAATGAGTATTCTGTTTGAAATAGATTTTCTGGGAAAATTTGATTGCCAATAAAAAACTTCCAAAGGTCGGATTCTTTCCCCTGAAGAAAACCACAGATAATCTTCGATTCCTGCCACAGGATTGCAAAAATTTTGCAGTCCATTTGTTGCTAGATCATCCTGATGCTAACCCTCTACAGGGGTAGCAAGCAGTAAGCACAATTTTCGATCGATTTGAGGTAGAATTGGCCAGTCTCAAGCAGATTTTCCAAGAAATAGGTTCAAACTGAAAAAACCGCCTTTTTCAAGAAAATAGGCGCTCGACATCCGAATTATCACCTGCTTTTGTGTTATCTCAACTTTGAATTGGATAAACAAAGTAGTCTGGAAGACCGCGGTGACGATTCTGTACACCAGTTATACATCCCCCAGATGGTAACTTGACCACGAAGCACACAATGTGCTTCTTGTATTCTGCATTCACTTGTTCTCGCAAGAATCGCAATGGCGATCCTTACGACCACTCGTGATGCTGCTCATACCCCTCGGTTATTGTCATGACAGCTTTGGGCTACAGGCCTGGTGTCAAATTATGGCGCGTGTTATTTTTTCAAACTGAACTTAGGATTATTGACGCTTTGTTTTGGTTGAGAGGAATCATTTCTTACCATCCCCGGGGTGACCACAACCTATTTCGTTGTCAAACGAGAAAACAAAATTTCTCTAATTAATGAAACCATGCTTTTCATCATCTAGAGTCTACAATGCAGAACACTTTTGCCAACCGACCAAAACTTTAGAATCTAAGGAAAATGTGTCAAGCATAAGTTTTGCATTTTGGAGATTATCATCTTCTGCTATCAAGAATATAAAGGTGTCATCTGCATATTGATTATTAATTTCTTGAGAGCCATTTTCCATAGATAGACCCCCTAATCACATCATCCTCAGCAGCACTAGAGAACAATTGTGAAAGCACCTCTACCACTATTGTAAAAAGCAATGGAGCCAAGGGGAAAACTTGACGAAGTCCTCTACCAATAGGAAAGACAGCAGAGGGCTCTCACTGGAAGAGTACTGTAGATCTTAGAGAAGTATACAGCTTCATAACGTCTCTTGTGAATGGGATACCAAACCCTAAGGCCAATAAACACTTCTCTAAAAAACCCCAATCCACGTTGTCATACGCCTTGGCAAAGTCAAATTTAAGATATACAATGCGATGGACATTTAGCTTTGCCCAATATATGCCTTCATATGTCATTCCCCCTTGTTCGGTTTAGTGGCTAGTCCGTTGGGTTAGCAATTAAGAGATCTTGTGTTCAAGTCTCTGAGGGTCCGTCATATGTCCTCATGGACGCTGCCAATGTGGCATGACCTAAAAATACTATCTATATATTATCAAGAATACAAGGAATGGTGATTTATGTATCCATGCCATATCAAATCCCCCTGGAACTCCATATTATAGGAATGGTGATTTATGTATCCATGCCATATCAAATCCCTCTGGAACCCCATATTATTCTGCGATTTTTAAGTTTGAACCCAGAATGAATGTTATCCCGTGCCTCAAAGCATAGGACTATTCCTAAGGTACAGAAAAGACCTGAAGGGCAAAGGGCAGGCATCCACGTCAGTAGTTAAGGTCACGCCAACCAAGAATAAGCGACCACACGACTCCACGGCTTAAGGAATCCAGGGCCTGCCAACCTTCAATGCCACTCATTATGGCAATAATGATTCCACGAGTCATGGCAAGAATAAAGGAATTAGGTGATTGAGGATCCTCAATTAACAGATCCTTGCTATTTTGCATTGAGACCATTGTTCTATATATACCAGAGGATTAGACTTAGATTGATAGATAAGTTCGGGCATTTTTGTTGTCTCATCTCCTTACGGAGTTTTTCATGGCCCGCTGCGGACAATCATTCCTTCTTGAGGAGTAGTTTGCACGATACAAGGGTTCTCACAGAGGACTGTCCCCAAACTCTCCCAAATCTGGACCCTAAACACTGTCACCGATTGTCGGGTCCTAATCCTTCTTCTTTTCTCCAATGTCTTTTCAGACTTTTACTCAAGATGAGCTCCTCAGCCAAAATACTGCATGTCTCGCCCACTAGCAACTGCAAGATGCGGCACATGATTCTTACTATAGGGACTATGATATTGAAGGAGGCCGTCCATGCTCCTGGCCCATTATATAATGCCTCCACAGGTTGATATCCAATTCAACCCGAAGGTGAAGTATCTATAGAAAACAACCAAAACAATTTGTCATGGATAGGGCAAGAACTCGAACCCAGCAAAGCCTACTGCAATGAGTTCAAGGTAGTTACACCATTCCCGCATCGATCCACCCACCCCGTGAGCTTCTTCACGTCCAGGATATCCCAACTGTTGTCATCATTGTTCTCAATCTCAGTTGCCTCATCCGACTCCGGTGCATCGCACTCCACCTTACTTTCAGACTCCAGAAAGCACTTATATCCATATTCTGCCACTGCCCACTCTTGCACCTTCTCAAGCCAACTTCACCACAACATGGAATGGTCTATTATCAAGTTTCCTCTGGTCCCACATATATTAATGATTTCACCTCCTCACCAACTCTGCAACCTCCTGTGAATGTTTACAACAGGAGATCTTACTCTTGATCAAGATGGCTGCCCAGCCAACCTCGACAGTAGGACAACCACTACCTTTCTGATCCCAAGACCATGGCCATGCTTCAAAAAGAATATATGCCGGAGCTTCACTCTCATCTCACCCTTTGGGCACAGGAGCCTCTCATATGTGTGCAAGCACACTTACAACATGAGTACGACATCGGATATGCATAGTTATTCCTCCAGCATGTCGGCACTTTTGAATCCTCTCCGGACATATCTAGACAATAAAGTCATCTCTCTGGACTAGGAACCATCTCCTCTTGAGACCCTGATGCCACCACATGATTGAAATACCCTATGCAAACAGTTGGATCCTGAAATGGTCACGGAATTCCGCGCTCAGTCCCAAAACGAGTGGATGCATCCTCCTCCACAACCCAGTCCTTATGCTTCACTTGGCACCCCTCCACGACATGAGTACCTCACCTCAGACTAGCGATTCTTTTTCTGGACACGGACATTGAAGGCTCACGGTGAGTGGACTCCCGTGAAAATCACGGTTGATCTTTGATGGGATCCACGCTTTGTCTGAAGACATACGTAGACGGATATTGACACCATGTACATCACCAACAACTGGCTCTACATCCCAATGAGAGATTTAGAAGACGCTCGTCAATGTTGTTGCAGGACTTTCTCAGTTCTTGAACTAGGCTACCACTTCTCCAAATCCCTCAGTTCATCACCAAGCTGGTTTTTGCGCTACACTCCATTGCATACCCACGAGCTCCTTGAATCGGAAGCGACCAATCTTTCATTGCAACCTAACGCCAGCATCAGTGCCTTTGGCCTTGAGACTCTCCTCATGATGGAATGCCAGTTTGTGCCTGTTGCAGCTCATCAAGCTCTTGAAGAAATGGTGAAAACCAAGTTTCTCATTGGTGCTCTCCGGCTATTAGACAGACCATGCCCGAGGCCCTCCAACAACGCCGAAAACTGGTTGTTGAGTAAGTTCGTCCCCATAATCGGTAGGATGACGCAGGGGAACTTGACAACTTCCCTCCCCCAAAAATAGTTCTTGCTTTTCTCTCCTCTGATTGTTCTTTGGAGTGGGGGAGTGTTAGTCTCGTGCCCCAAAAGCACAGATCCTAAGGTACAAAAAAGACCCGAAGGGCAAAGGGCAAGCATCCACATCAGCAGGTAAGGTCACGTCAACCAAGAAGAAGCGACCATGCAACTCCACGGCTTAAAGAATCCATGGCCTGCCAACCTTCAGTGCCACTCATTATGGCAATAACAATTCCAGGAGTCATGGCAGGAATCACGGGATTAGGTGACCGAGGATCCTCAATTAATAGATCCTTGCTATTTTGGGCTGAGACCATTGTACTATATATACCAGAGGATTAGACTTAGATCGGTAGACAAGTTCAGGCATTTTTGTTGTCTCATCTCCTTACGGAGTTTTCATGTACTCTGTTTGATTCAAAGATACTTATTTTCTCATCTGTTTGTTGTCTTGTTTTCTTCCTCTTTTTTTGTATTGCAAAGCCTGCATGACAATCATTCCTTCTTAAGGATTTGCAAGCCACAAGGGTTCTCATAGAGGATTGCCCCCAAACTCTCTCGAATCTGGACCCTAAACAATGAAACATAAAGAGGAGGTCAAAAACGTGATATATATTGTATGCTTGGTCAATATCATGCAAAGAAAGGTGATTTTTTTTTTCTTAGAGATATTAAGTAATCCCTAGTACTATTATATTCTGGAGTAGGCTGAATTCTAGGTGACGATGGAGCATAATAGACCTTTTTTTTCCCGCCTGGAATGTTAATTTGTTCAACAATGGTTATGATGGAAGTGGGCAAAGGCATGTATGAAAAATGCACTGGAAAGAGCTCTTTCTCCTCGTATACAGCCTAGCCTATGGGCTATGGGAGTTTTCTGGATGTTTTGTAACAGGCGTGTTTTGTGTTTTCTATGAAGATCAAGTGCCGAGTATTTAATCTTCATTCCGATGTGCATGTTCATGGATATTTAGGCCTCCTCTATCCATTTCAGTTGCCTTGCCATTCTATGGCACCACATGTAGAATGGGCAATGTCTGAATTCTGGGCTTTTTAGCAAACAGAAAGCAAAGGAATCTTAATAATCTCTCCTGATAGAGGTTTTTATATGCTATGTTTGATTTTAGATCTACTATTCCACATGCGAAATAGGGAATAAGACTTCCACACGTAGCTGAGAATATAGAAATGTTGTAGTATATGTCAAAATGCACAAATGACACATCCTCCGACATGGCAATCACTTGAAGGGAACCGCTTTCTATCCGGTGAAGACCTTTACCCCTCGCATTTCTACAGCATTTAAAGGAAGAATTATGCCAAGTCCGCGAAGCTCGACTGCAACGGAAGTGGGCTGTGTACAGGGGAGGCCAGGCTATTATCCGGGATCATTGGCCGACTGATCCATGGACAGTTTTTGTATAGCCCTGGGCGTCCCGACTCCGTTTTGGTGTTGTTTGGATGGATTTCCTTTTATTGCTTACTGTTGTCTGGGCTTATGCCCGCTTGTTTTGTATTTGGTATTTGAGACTTGTTAGGATGGTTTTATATTTTGATATGGAGATTGAAATAGTAGTGTTGCATATGCTCTGTTTACGATTTCTCAGGACAAGATGCCCTGTTTACTATTTCTCATCAAGATAAGATGTTATAGACGTACACGATGCTGCAATTTCTATTCGCAAAAGTATTCTCTCATGGATATGTACGTTATATTTGGTGGATATTTTTACTCATAGCCTTGGAGACCTATAACCCAGCATATGTGATTTTGTGGTGTGCATTTGTTTGTGGCATCACCCATCATGCAACTAATGCATATCATTGCATTCATATTAAAACAAGATAATTTTATTATTCCACACTTATGTATTTTAAAGCAGCAATTGTAATATCTAGCAATATAAATGAGCCACGACGACATGCATAAGATTCTTTATATCTTGATAACTTTTATGCACTTACATTGTTGTTAACTATTATCAACATTTACAATACCTTTTCCATGCTCTCTATACAGATGTGCATAACATTCTTGCACAATTCCCGCCAAAATGTTTTTATGTTAACACAAGCAATTACATCTGACACTTTTAAATAACAATCCCCCGAAACCTCCTTTGGTTTGGGTGTATATTTACATGGGGGATGACTCTGGGTATCAAGAGCTGTTGGATGGGCATATTTGCCCTTCATTCCTCGATCTAGACCGTATATAACAATTCTCATTTGTGGGGTATGCTTGTACAAGTTTTGGTATACTGTATAACAAGGTTTGAGGCAATGTACTAAATGGTGTTGATTTTGGACATGTATTATATGGCAAAAAGGGCTCCCATTGCCCTACGTCACCTCCCGTGTGAATATGCACTCAAACTAAAGGGGGTTTTTTAATTTAAAAGTGTCAGATGTAATGGTCTGTGTTAACATAAAAAAAAAAAAATTGGCCCCTTCAGGGCCTTGGAAATTGTACAAGAATGTTATGCACATCTGTATAGGGACCATAGAAAAAGTGTTGTAAATGTTTAGAATAGCTAATAACAATGTAAGTGCATAAAACTTATCAAGATATAAAGAAGCTTCTACATGTACATTAACATATTTTTATCAAATGTACATTGCAATTGAAGTGTCTTGTCACAACAACTGCTAAGCAGCATTGTAACTAAGCCGTAACTACTTTCTCTTTAGGCTTATAACAAAATTTCGTCCAGTTTTACATCTAATGTTTTGACAAAGTTATGTGGACTATTTACACATCACTTTAGATAGAATTACGATTGCCAAGATTATTATTATTGCTATTGTTATTATTATTATTATTATTATTGAAGGCAATATTTGTACTCATATAAAAATGTCAACATGAGGTGCATATAGGTACATTGCCAAGATTACTATTACCAACGGTTATTCGAAGGCAAGATACTTGGTACAGACACCCAAGATCTAGTCAAACGAAGGGAATTAGACAATAGTGAAGGGTACTTGACATACTAAGTTGGACTGTAAGAGCTCTTAACTTGGCCCTTTGATAGGGGGCAGTTATTGCGGCTGTTAATTATTGTTCTTTATTACAGCCACGGAAGCTTAAGAATATACCATTGCATTTGCAAATATACATGTAGTAAAAGAAGTGTGTTACAACAAAGTGAATGTCTATAATTATGGCATTTTATTGCTGGAGCTTTTAACTGGAAAATCACCAACAAGTGGAATCTTGGTGTTATGATGCTTGAAATGAGACCTATGATAGATTTAGTACTTCTATGTATCTCAAGGAAGGCTTGGCCACAGTTGTGAAACTAAACAAGAAAAAGGCATTCCCTCCCCTATAGTTTCTAGTGAATGTTTTAAGTCTATACATTCCACTAAGTCGGCGACTAAAGGAATAGCATTGCTGACTAGTCCCACGTCCATGGCACAAAATATCAAATCAAAGATATATGGCGTAAATGAAGTGATATACATATGTAGCACAATAACAAGGGGTTCCATGGAGATTTGATATGGATGTAAAAATGACAATTCCTAAAACCATAGACCATATCCCTAAGACAATTGAAAGGGTTGGAAAAAAAAATCATCAATTTAAGATAAAACAAGGTGCTGCGCACGAAGGGTTGCCCTTCGTGACCCGAGGATGAAGTGGCTTAAACCATACTTCAAAGTCATATTTTCACAACCAATCAAAATTGCTACTTCAAAATAATACAATACTTGATACTTGATTCTTGTTTTCAACAAGAATTTCATTCTTGATCCCTAAAATATCAGTACCATTTGAAGTATACGAGAAATGAATTGTCACTAACCATCCTGATTAAAACAAACAAACATCCTAATGTAGCTACCTCTTAAAAACCCATGTCAACTTTTGTGCACCTAATATAGAACTACCTTTTAAAAACCCCTTTCAACTGCAAGTGTCACTTGCGAGAGAAGGCCCAATTGCAAATGTGGCCCTTAAACATTTTAATACCATGTTGGCCATGGGGGCAAAACAACATTGTCTTTCTGTATTTATTATGCCAAACATTGCTTCATACCAATAGATTGGTTTCTGTAATTGAATCTCGTTCAATTTCTATAATTGAAACTCGACGAGTGGAAAGGTCACATAAGTTGACTCTCTCCTATATTGTGCCATGGCTATTTTTAGCGTGCACATACACAACACCATCATTATGCCACCATATATAATGCTCTCATACAAAATTAATATTAGAGCACAATAATTTTTTAGAAGTTAATGATTCTTTAGTCTTTACCATTGACAATAAAAGATAATCATATTTCTAGCCTTTGTTGGGTGGTAAAATAGAGCATCACAAATTCCAAATAAGTTGATGGATATTCTACTTATGTAAGTTCCGAGTTACAAATGGCATGTCAAAACAAAGAATGGTTTGGTCATGATCCAAGATAGCAAGATCCTCCGGTGAATCAACGAAACCATTCACTCATGTGGTGTAGTTCACATCTTTGAATTATCAGAACTCAAGCCTTTGAATTATCAAAACTCAAGCCTGCATCTTCAAGCTTTTCATTTCAATAAAATGCAGGAACATTATTGTAAAGAGCCTTCTATCACCCTGTTGGTCATAGACATGCTGCAATAATCTCAATAACTCTCTTCCATCCTCACATCCAGCAAATTCTTCTGCAGTTTCACATCGCTTTTTACCTTAGTTGCGTTCGTTTCTTTGGGAGGATCCACATGTTGAAAGAAGAAAATAACTAAAGTTTCTACATATTCGTATAAGCATTTTGCAGCTAAGATATTTTAAGAGCTTATTCCAAAAAGTCCCCCCTCCCTGATATATCATACAAACAAAGAGTTCAAATTGATTTATGCCTACAGAGAAGCGTATTCTCTTGTTTCTCTTGCAAAATGAAGAAGTCATGCATGAATATGTCTGCTGTGGAAGTTTAGATACCAAAATAAATGGCTAAGTTGATAGCTATAATAAGTGAACCAATCTCAGAAACTGGTAATGGTATATGTAATACCTTCAAACTTGTGACATCTCTTTTACATTTGATAAACAACAAATGCTACTATACTTTATCACTTCAATATTAATTTTGGTCTATATTCTAACTTAGAATCGCCAGAATTTGCTTTTACCTTACTAAAGATGGCACAAAGCCTTGATGGATTGATAAAATATGCATCTATATGAGACAATGTATCAACTACATACCTTTAATTGGAACATTGAATCACATTTTTTTGCCTGCCCGATGAAAATTAGATTAGCCTGTCAAATTTTAGCAATGCCCCTGCTATGGCACCAGCCCTGGTTTTGCCAGAACCTGCCAGAACGGGACAAGCCAGAGTGGTCACCACTAATAAATTCTTGCAGAAAGGTCTGGTCGCACAGAGTGTTTCTTAGTGGCGATAGCTCTAGATGCCGGATTGCTCTAATTGGTCTAGTCGTAGAGGGAACGCTTTGTTGGTAGCGCCGCCATATCGCCACCGCAGCATGGGACCCAAAATTTACCTACAATAAGAAACCCCAATAATCTTAATTAATCGGGGGTTGACTAAGGTGACAACCACTATATATTGTGTATATTAATGTTCTAATGTGCAAATGTGCTAATATCCTCTTATATTTTGTTGTACTTTTGGTTTCTTTTAAGGAAAATTGACAATATATATTTTGATGTTTGCAAATCTCATACTGGTCAGAATCCAGCTCCATACACATATAAACACGCCCTTGCTATATGCTGCAATGTTGAGGGCATGCAAATCCTTTGTGTAGGTTGGAGATTCCTTTGCGTCAATGGGAAGGGGAACTTTTGCAGGAATAATGACATTTTTTGCAGGAATAATGACATTGAATGGGTTATCTGTTTGCATTTGTCTCCAAAAAAGACTATGATGACCTAACAAGGTTCCTCGTTGCTAATGTATATGTAAGTTGGATCTATTCTATCCTATTAAATAAGATGGATTTGACAACCGTGCAATACAAACATATGCGCAACTCTAGTCCCCGCATGATTCAATTATATACACAATTACTTACGTGCGGCAACACCAAGCACATGCGTTTACTAGTATTGCCTTATATAAGTCACTAGGGCAACAAAGGGTCTAGACCCCATACCCAACATGTTAAGGTCTTTCCAATGACATTAAAATGTTAGAAGCTTTCCAATTTAGACTCATTTGTAAGTACAAATGTTGAGGCATAATATTCATCAAAATAGGAATTTTAGCAAAAAGTAGCAGCATTTCAAGCATTTTGTGACATTTTGACCACAGTACTCTAGCTGATGAGAATATGCAAAGCATAGTTGAAAAATAGCCACTTTACTCAATAGCTTCTTTAGAAGATATGGAAATAGTAAATTCAAAGAAAGACTATAATCCATCGAATCTAGTTGAGAAGTAGCCACTTTATTCACAATAATACCTTCTTTGGAGGAGTAATAGTATGTTCAAAGACTATAATAATTCATCATTATTATGCCCTTCATAGAAGAGGACCATAAAATGATAACATGGGTAAAGGATAAGTTAAAGAAGAGCATTTTATATGGTCTTGCCCAATCGCGTGAAAAACACCAATGAGAAGTCAATCCAAGAAGGCATGCATTTTTGTACTCTCCTGTTCCTTTCAATTTTACCTGCAATTTTTCTTGATGGCATGTTGAATTGTGAGTGAAATGCCTTTTTACAGCCCGGTTTTCTACCCGAAAGCGTTTCTTTTATCCAAGAATATAGGAGACACCTTTAGGCAAGTTCGCATGTTCCAACAAGTCGAGTGCTATCAAATTACTGTTTCTCTAGTGTGTGTTTAGAACCCACTTGTCTTAATGGAAAGGAAACAACGCGTTTTAAAGAGGGTCTTAAACTATTACTTATTTAAAAATCTTAATCTATGGCAAAAATAATGATTGAGCACAAGAGGTTCTTATGCATGTCCCGAGTTTATAGTAGTGCGATGTCAAACATCCCATCGCCCAGAAAGCAATCTTTATTGAGTGGAGCACATGAAACAAAGTTGACATCGTCAATCTATAATTGAACCGAAGGTCGGGTGAATTCATATTCTTGCAAAATTATTAGCCTTTTTTAACGAGCGAATATTGCTTGCAAGATTTAGCCGAACAAAGATATTTTATTAGGTTGATATCAAAGGCATTCGGTTTGGCACAATCGAAAGTATATTCTCACATTCTTTTTAGTCATTTAATCGGTAAAATACGGTTACCTTATTCGACCTCTCTTTTTTGCTTGTTCTTCGATATCACATGGACAATCATTTGCAAAACGCTTCTTTGTTAAATATTCCATAAGCCTGATGCTTCCATCCATCGTTTACACTAAAAAATGTTATTACCATCAACGAAGAATGTTACAAACACAAAGCTTATCCTAAAGCCAACAACGACAAGAGGATAGAAATGCAAGTATGTGAAATGTCTAAAACAAGCAGGGCCTTCCAAATGCTTATCAAACTTTGGAATCTTGTAATATCACTCTCCAAACATCTGCATATGTTATAACTTCATCTCTATAACTACTCGAGGCCACATCATTCTTGGAGTACAAGAACGCTGGGGGCAACACCCAAGGCGAAAATGATATTCATAAATGTCTGCAGTCAATAAACTGCCATATTTTCAAGCGTACACTCATGTCCCTACATTTCTGCTATTAGAACAGCTACTATTAGGCAATCGAAAAAAACCTAGTGAAAACCTTAAATATTTGGAATCGAGGTTTATTGCACAGTCCCGCAATGACACTGCACATATACCTCTCAATCTTTAATCCAAAGTAGACAAAAATGGTGTGATGTACGTGACTCGTCTTTTGTCGCCACATAAATCCCACATTGGAACGAGGCCCGCAATGCTACTCGCGTACCCACTTGCCCATGAAAGCTTGAGACTCATTGCCTCCATTCCAGCACAGGGGCACATCATCTTCAATTGAGGCGGGTGGGATGGATTGGTGAGCCACGCCAGGGGCGGGCTCGTCCAATGCCGCCAAATGGGAGTCATTGAGGATGAATCTCATACCCTTTCAAAGTTGCCCAAAGATATGATCACCGGGCCGCTTATGCCGAGTTGGTCGCCCGCGACCGTTACATGTGTGACATTGAGCACAAAGATCCGTGACGGTCTTTGGGGATCATACCTTCGAGGAGGTTATGGACATGCGAGATCGACTATGTCCTCGGGCACACACTTGACATGTATATATACATTGATGTATACTTATGCGGTTTGGCAACATTCTTATTATCGCCGCGGTTTTTCCCTCGAAAACCCTTCGGGGTTTTTTAACGGGACGGTAATAAGTTTGTTCTGCTCCTCCTTAGTCCCATAAGTAGATTGGCCTCGATTGGACGATAAAAAATCATTCTCATTCTCATTCCTATAGGCGTGTGACTCGGTCTTCTGTTACCCTATAGGAAAAGATTTCTCGCCACACTTCTTCACAAGAAAACAGACACTGCTACCACCTTAGAAGCATCATGCTATACATATTAGTCTGCAATTTTCCAAATTGAGCCAGTTCTAAAGAAAAAGAAACAAGCTCAACATCAATGAGGCGGGAGAAGCCAATCATGAATCTATTTGCAACCGCTTTTATTTTTTCGATCTTATTACACTTGACCAATCTCACAATAGACTTGGAATGAGAAGTAGAAAGCAAAAAAATAGTCACTCCATTCCACATGCAATTCCTAACTCGAATTTACAAAATTCAACTGTGATGCAGAAAGACTCACTTGCTGGTACTCTTGCAATAATGGGCCTTTTGATTTCGCCCTCTTCGTTTGCCAATATGCATAAACATCATGAACGATGAAAGGAGAGGCCAAACCGACTTTTCAGGTCATGTACATCTTCAATCTGCTGTACTTCTCTTCCTTCATGGGTACACTGCATTTCTCCATCTTGCGTTATTTCAGTCTCTCTATTCCTACATTTCAAGAATTCCACTTGATGTTGTTACCAGAATAACTGTTTTCAATGCCAAAACTCCAAGAATGCATTCCTGTCAACATTACCAGTTGAAGGTTCGGAGGAAACCAAGACACTTTAAGAAACATGATGGCAGCAAGGTGAGCAAATACCTTGAATATTTGTGTACCAGTCTGCACATCAACTGCACTAAAGGGGTCATCAAGAAGATAAATATCAGCATCCTGATAGACTGCACGTGCAAGTTGTATTCTTTACTTTTGTCCCCCACTTAAGTTGATACCCCTTTCTCCAATCTCTGTTTGATCCCCATACCTCAAGTACTTTCTCATATTTTATTCTATTTATTAGAGTCCCAAAAAGTATGTTATCTTCAACCTTACCACTTTGAATTCAGGCTGTCTGACCAACATATGCCATGCTACCACGTAATTTAACCTTTAAGTTTAACAAAATGCAAGGCCAGTCAGATAACTCATGCAAAAGTAAAATGTACACCTCATGTTCAGAATTCTAAGCTCACCTCTCCCAAAAGCTTTGGTATCTCTCCAAGAATACAAGAGAGAAGACTCGATTTTCCTATCCCAACACCACCACAAATTGCAAAGTTGTGCCTTCTTTTATGCTGGGTTCTAAATTCTGAGTGTGGGTCTCTCTAAGATGTGTCCCAACTAAATCTTTGCACCTTTAATATCAACAACAAATGCTTCAGAATTAGGAATCTTGGGCAACCTAATTACATCTCCCCTGTGTCTCTACGGTTCCTCATCCCATTTCGTCCCCAAATGTGCTACCAAAAATAACCCAAAACTGTTTCGAATCCGGGATATTGTTCTTTGGATCGACTTCTTCCCAAAACACAATGTACTAACCTAAAGTTCCCTTAGCAAGGTTCCACGGTGGTTTCCCAAAGAACAACTTCAGATATCGATGTCCTGTAGATAAAAGCACTAGATCTACTTAATGGGTCTCCAAAACAAAAAGAAAGCATCCAAGAGATATAGCAGAACGGAAATTTTGAGCTTGGCAAACCAGAGCAGGTCATCCGCCTGGCATTTTGTTGCACCCATCTTCATCCAGAAAAAAGAACCACAATGCCACAAATCATACAGATGTTGCAGGAAAAGATGGAGATTCCCGAGCCTACCTTCTCAGAAAACATGGATCTAGTCGGAAATGCTCTTTCTTGGATTCATTCCGGTTAGGCGGTTCGAACACCACCAACCGGCAAGAAGTTCGACCGCCGGTTCGGCAATGGTCGGTTGGAGCGGGCCACCGGAGGATATTCTAGGCATATGCCAGGATATACCTAGATATGCCCACAAACCCACTTAAACAAGGGCTTGCCCCCCTAGGGGCAACCCAAAAAATAATCACATTAACTACTCACTCATTACATTGGTCAAAGTAGTTTTATTAGAACATTGAGTTATTTTGGTAGAGGTTCAGGGCCGCATATTTCATATTCTAAAACTTTAGGCGAAGCCGTATAGAGGTTCCATATTCCATCAAGACCTCAGGTGAACTCATATTTCATATTTCAAAATCATGGGCGCACCTCCATCATAAATGACCATAAGCGAAACAAGAGGTGCCCAGAGACTAATTGCATAGAATGGGTTGAAATTTTGTGCCATAAAAGAAACCCCATTAATACATAATTGAATCATCAACTATGCCTGCAAAATCCAAACCAGACTGAATTGTATTCCTCAACACAGATTTTTTGCCCATCAAATGAAATTTTCTATGGCCATGCATATATCATTGTAACTAACTTTGAAGGAAAAAAATCTGTACCAAACACCAATCTTTGAACCAACGGCCCTGTTCTAATTGGGATCAACTCTAGAAATGTGAATTCTTGTAGGCCTATGATATGAAATTATACATGTATTATTTCATATTTCATAGATACCTCAAAAAATAATTGCCTCCACATCGAACTTTTCTAATCTCTTTCATCGGTGTGCTTTCGAAATCAGGATCGCAAAATTCCAAATGAAGGTTGTTCTTAATCTTGGCCAGCCTACAATCGAGAAATAGCCACCGGAATCGGGGTTTGGAATTTGGATCTTGAGGAGCCAGCGATGGATGCAACAGAGCCATGCTAGGGGTATCTTTTAAAAAGGAGACAGCACCCCATCAAGCATCAGCCTATCATGGAGCTCTAGTAGGAACTAGGTAGGGTTTCTTTTTTACTTTTGAATTTCTTGTTTTTGCATTGCATTCTTCTTTTTCCTAGTCCTTTTTATTTTGAATTACAGCATTGGCTTATTCTTCAAGCACAAGTAGAAAAAAAAGAGAGAGAAGGAAATGTAGGTCGATGCTTTCCTATCAAGTTGTATGGCAAAAGTAGTGAATATTCAGCAGTTAAACAGGGTGTTGGATAAATTTGAAATGGAAGGTGTTGAGCATGTAGCCGGTGGATTTTCTGTTGGTGAGAGTCTTTTATTAGCAAATCTGGTATTGGTTGTCGCTGCTGATTGTTTTGTCTCACAGAGAGAATTGAAAGGACTATCATATAATAGCTGTTTTGATGCATCATGCAAGGCGAAGCAAATAGAATATAAAAAAGCAAAAGGGGCAGATAGGCATAGACTTAAAAAAAATATGTGCCATTAACCAATTAAAAAAAGAAAAGCTATGATTTTTAAAGACAAAAAGATCTGATTACTGATATTATCGTACATCCCAAGCAGTTCTGGAATAAGCTGAAAACTAGAATACAACAGGATATCCATTTGGATTGGATCCAGCAGTCCTGGTACGCCAAGTACACGAACTTTACCATATGCCAGATGATAATGAAACCAGTTATATTGAATAATTCCAGGAAATTCAATGGTGCTTCACTTTGGAAAACTTAGAGGAAGGAGTAAGTAATCTTGCCAATGGAAAAGCTGCTGATGCAAAAGGGTTGGTAGCTGAAATGTTCAAATGGGCAGGTAAATCAGTCCATACAGCTTTGTTGTCTCTAGTTATTATTGTACTGCATGTGGAATTTTTGCCCATTTAGCAATTGAACAGAGTTGTTCCACTCCATAAGTTTGGAGATGAAGGTAATCTAAGGAACTATAGAATGATTTTGGTTAGTAGTTTAAATGCTAAATTATTTGCTACTATGTTGAATTGTAAGTTGAGTGCTTGTCAGAAGAGCATAATATCAAGGCCGTTGGGAAAGCAAGCTTTAGGCCTAAAAAATGCACAGTGGATCATTTGGTTACCTTACTTACTATGGTTGATGGTGTCAAAGAGAAGAAAAAGCCACTTTATATTTGTTTTATTGATTATGTCAAGGCATTTGATACAGTATCTCGACGTAATCTATGAGAGAGAATGGAAACTCTGGAGGTGCCAATTGAGCTTAGACAAGCAGTGAGTATGAGAAAGTTTGAGTGCAACTATCTTTCCCCTACATACATCACTGCATAGAGGTGGTGGATAGTGATATCGGAGTTAAGCAAGGATGTCCTTTAACACCCACTCCACTTGGTTTGTTTATAGACCAACTAGAGGCTTGGACAACAGAATGTGGTGGGGAGGGAACCCCTTTATCTAGATACGTGGTTTTGTTGCTCTTTACGTTGATGATGTGGTTCTTCTCTCACACTCTATTATAGGCATGCAGAGGCATTTAGATGCTTTAGCTCACTTTTGTGATCAGAAAAGTATGGCTGTTTAGTACTTTAAGTCGACCCAACGATAGTATTTGGGACTAACCAGCTTCTAGAATATACGAATGATAAGAATGGACATTGTGTTTTGAAAAAAAAAAGGGATCAAGATAGCTTGACGAAGAAGAAAAGCTTACTTGAATCCACAGTAGATAAATTCGTGAAGAGTGGCTAAAGGAACTAGTGCGGACTTGGCGAAAGTTGCTGCAAGCGAGACTGGAGCCGCGGTTAAAAAGGATGCAAGGAATATAGCTTTTGCGAAGCCAGAAGCAGAGGAGTTGGAATTAAGAGGAACAAGGGAGGATCGAAACTCACCCAGAGTTGTAAAGGTATTATAAAGTTGGATGGCATTAGGGAGAGCTAGGATTATTGGATCTGCACTAATCGTGGAGACAAGTATTGTATGGAGATGACTAACAACAACGAAATACCTGATCAAACTAGATTGAGCTTTGCTCTATCTTGATTACCCATCTACCCACCGTATCCACATATAAACTCGAAAAGCTTATTCCAAATATCTGAGCCCATACAACTTTCTAGCTTGAATGTGAAACCACCAAAAGCATTCTATTTTAAGCTTGTGGAGATTTGAGAGGCCAGATGGATAGTGAACTCTGGCCATGAAGGTTAGCTATATTAATATTTGATCTTATTTGCAAGAGTGCTTAGTGCTAAGGATGTTGAAAATTATTACTAGAGAATTGGAGTGTATTTCTTTGCTCTAGGGATAAGTTACCAAAAATATAGATGCAGAATTTGGATGCAGAATCTCAAATTGCTTCATATATATGGGCTTATGAGTAAAGTTTGTAAATTTCTTTATGCAGAATAGAGGTTTTAAACCTTTTATGAATAACCATGGTAGATTGATAATCACGGTTGCAACGTAATAGGCTTGTACAAGGTGTGATAAATGTGAATGCCTCTTGGTAGATTAGTAATTATGCTACATCACAATAGGCTTGAACAAGGGTGCATGATGTATACTTTCAAAAATTGGTAATTGCAATTGCAACACAATAAGCCCGACAAAAGTTGCATCGTATTGCGTAGAGATACATGATAGAACTAGTGCAAAACCAGCACAAACCCGCAAGATCGACTCAAGAGATAGAATAGAAGACACGAACAAATCTATTGAGAAAAGCAATAGGAAATACAATCTCTACTTCTGAGCATTGCATAGTACATAACGCATAATCAATATATACAACAACCGTGAGACTAAGAATAGTAGTCATTGTTTAACCACCGCCCACTAATTATTAGACCGATTTAGGGTCGGTGCTTTCGATCTTTGACAAAGCGTTTGCCTTCATACGTACATTTCAAGACCTTTACAATGTGCTATAGTGCTAAGAACCAACCATCTTTGTTTTCAGCACATTATGCTTAGTCAAAGATATTTATATTCCAACACTCTCCCTTAAATGTTTCGACTAAGCGAAGAAAATCACTGAAACCAAGGTAATCCTTCTCTCCCTTCAGCTGCAATTTCTTCATGCCCAAGCTCTTTCACATTGACGAACTTAGATCCAACTAATGGTTTGGTAAAGCCATCAGCAAACTGATCCTGTGAGGAGCAATGAACAAGTTGAGAAGATCCCATTTGGATCTGCTCACGGACAAAACACAAGTGGGTGTCAAGGTGTTTTGTCTTTGGGTGGTACTTAGCATCCTTGGCAAGATGGATGGTACTTGTGTTGTCACACAATATAACAGCCGAGGATGGAGGTACCTGCAGATCTGTCCACAAATGTTTAAGCCACAATAATTCACGCATCCCAACACCGAAAGTGCTTTGAATTACGCCTCCTGGTGCCGATTGACATTGTGAGATGTCTTTTGGACAACCAAGTCGACCGACGTTAGGCCCTATGAGCATTGACCATCCCTCGTTGTGGACCTCCCGCTATCATGACAATTAGCATGATCTCGCATCAACAAAGACTTTCAAGCGGAAATCGAGGGACCTCGATAAAAGAGACCTTCCCTGTGATGTCCCCTTCGGATATGCCGCCAGATCTTTTAGCAGCCTTCCGGTCGACGGCTTGGGATTGCTCATGAATCCGCTTTCAAACACTCCCACAACAAAAGAGATATCGGTCTAGTGACTTGTGAGATATATCAACGCCCTACCAAGCTTCCGATAGAGTGTGGGATCACACTCCTCACCATCGAAATCAAGCTCAAGCCTTGTGCCGGATCAAAAGGACTTGCCACGACCTTTACAATCTTGCATAACGATAATCGCAGTAACATTTCTTTGATATATTTCGCTGAGAAAGGTAGATGCCATCCGAGTGCCGCCACACTTCTACACCTAAACAAGAGAATGCATAAGGCCAAGGTGGGTTATCTCAAGGATGAAGATAAGCGCAACTTCAATGTAGAAATCAGCACATCAAGATCTCCCGTGGATGATCAAATCATCAACATACAAAACCACAATGCACATTCGGCCTTCATGTGATTTGTAATAAAGATTGGGGGGGGTCACGACGCTGAACCCCCGCTCAAGAAAGAAAGCATTAATTTTCGCATGCCAAAGATCTTGGAGCCGCTTCAAGCCATAAATGCTTTTCTTCAAATGACAAACCAAACCGGCTCCTTCCCTTGAACAACAAATCCGGAGGTTGAGTCATATAGACCTCTTCCTCCAAATCACCATTCAAAAAGCAGATTTAATGTCCATTTGAAATATTGGCCAACCTTTCATCGCAAAGAATGCCTATAACCGATCTAATAGTGGACATTCTCGCTACGGGAGCAAAGACTTCATCATAATCTAAGCCTTTTCTCGTGCAAAACCCTTGGCTACAAGTCTAGCTTTGTGTTTTGACATCGTCCCCATCAGCATGAAATTTGGTTCTAAACACCCACTTACAAACCAATAACGTGCTTATCACCGGGAGTTCAACCAATTCCTATGTGCCTTGCTTCAAAGAATTGAGAGTACTCTTCTTTCATTGCATGCCGCCACCATCGGATCACTAGTCCGCTTCATGAAAGGTTTGTGGATCAACATGATCCCGACCTTTGCCATTAAGGCAAGGTTACATGATCCATTAGACTTTCTCCGTTTCTCCATCGACGCGGCCGATCTCCTAGGTTCAACAACAGTACAAGGGGTGCCGCAAACCGTGCGGGATGCCGAACAATTTGTTTCTCCTTGAGACGGCCGATCTCCTAGGTTCAACAACGGAGGTATAGCAGGTGCTACAATAGGTGCCGTAAATGTAATCGGATCAGGTGCTACAAGCACCTTCATGTGTGCCGACTCCCGAAAAGGAACCAACCTCGCCATGGACCATAGGGCGAAGTGGGATTGGGATCATCCCTGCTACTACTTCGGGCAAATGTGAGTTCACCGGAGAAACCACTAGAGAGGGAGAGAAAGGTCTACCGGCCTGCTATCGATCTCCAACATCCAAGCCGATGTCATTGTGAACTGCAGGAGAATCACTCGAAGATAGACCATCATACACAAGATCTTCAACTTAACCGAACCGACTCGCTTACAATAACCCGCTTGTTGGAAGGATCATACAACTTGTAACAGTAGAATGGTTACTTTGGCTATATCAATCTTCTCCTTGTACCTAATCTTCGAAGAGATAATATCATACGAAGGAGGGAGACCAACCAAGATATCTTGAATCACTGCTTTTTTGACAAAGACTCCACCAAAGCAACCATGTAATCCAAACGCCATTGCTTCATCTGAGTAAGGTATGCTGTGACAGATTTGAAGTCACCTAGTTGGGCATGTCTCATTTTGTTCTGGATCAGCATTTGGGTTGCCATACCCTTGCTATCAAGAGACTTCTCCAAATGAGACCACATCTCCTTAAACTCGGTAAAATGGTTGATTTCATGACCAACCTGTCTCTTCAAACCAACATTTTGACAAGAGCACAAGCTTTACGGTTTACCCCCGCCAAAGATTCTGGCGACTTGGTGCTGATAAAGTCTTTATCAAACACCGCTCCCATGTCACTAAATATCAAATAATTCACCATGAACTTCTTCCAAGCATGGTAATTACTATTAGTGAGCTTTGCATTCTCAATGGAGAACTTGAATGGATCCATGAATTTCTCCCCGCTTTTCATTGACCAAAAAGATGGTTGAGAAAACAAATTCGTCACCAAACAAAGCACCCACTAGAAAAGTTGAATCTTGAATTTTGTCGCCAAAGGTCTTGGAAAACTCGAATCTCACACCGTAACTTGTTGGAAAATCCGAATCACTCTCCCAAAACACTTCCTCCGGGCCAAAAGCAAGAATCTTCTCCACGTCGCAAATGAGATTTTCCACCACCAAATCTCAGCCCAAAGAACTCCCCGGAAACAATGGCCAATCAATTTTGATGCTTTTTCCAATAGCTTGCTCTATTCTCCCCTCAAGAAAGCGCCCGATACCATGATAGAACTAGTGCAAAACCAGACAAACCCAGTAAGATCGACTCAAGAGATAGAATAGAAGACACGAACAAATCTATTGAGAAAAGCAATAGGAAATACAATCTACCGAGCATTGCATAGTACATAACGCATAATCAATATATACAACCGTGAAACTAAGAATAGTAGTCTATCGTTTAACCACCGCCCACTAATTGGCACGATTTAGGGTTTGATTTTCGATCACGAAAGTGTCTTTGCCTTACATTTCAAAGACCTTCTCAAGACCTATGTGTTGTCTTTGAACCACTTATGTTTCAGCACATTATGCTTAGTCAGCATATTTATATTCCAACAATACAAATGTATCGCGGAGATACAATCAAGTGATACCGAGGAGGTATGAAAGATAATAATGTATTGTGGAGGTACGAGGGATATATGTATGGAAGGAAATAATATATAAATATTTCTGGATTATGCATGAATAGGAAAGTTCCAGGTTGTCAATAATCGCGGATGATCTATCTCGAGAAGGGAAGAATTAATATGAAGCAAGCACGGAGGAGTGATCCATGTTGAATGGGTTACGAAAATATGGCAAATACTAGGTAAATATTACCTCTATGTGAAATTCTCCAATAGTACAAAATAAAAGGGCACAAAATAATATGAGAACCATTGCTAAATTATTGATCACTTGTAGCTGCAACACATATACTGTTTAAATGTTAATGCCTTCAAATCTTTCGGGGGTGTGCTTCAGGAGGCAGATACTATTGAAACAGATATTTTGTTCACTGCAACTCCTATTTGTCATGACGGGGCTGCCATGAGTCTGCGGGGCTGCATCATCTTACTGGAGGCTTCTCTGGAAAATTTCCATTAGAATTGCGATTGGCTTTCTCCTGTAGTACTCAAAACTGTTGAATATATGTTACTTTGCCTTGAAGCTCTACATGGAAAGAGTAGCCTAGTCTATAGTACCTTTATTGTAGAGAAGAGGTTGAGGCAGTTACACAAGTGGAGTAGCGGGTTGCTCTAGTAGTGGAGGGAGCTCTTGTTGAAATGCCTATAGTACCTTGCTAGTGGGAAGACAGTTGGCAATCTTGCCTAGTACAGTTCTACTTCTGCTTAAAATCTTGCGGGTTGGGCTTCTTGGTAGTGGAGCATATTTCTGGAAGAGCAAGTAAGCCTTCCATCCGTATTCCAGCATATGGCCAATGATGTCTTTCGAGAGTTCTTAGACGCTTTCATTTTCATCTATCTAGATAATATTCTTATTTATTCTAAGACTCTCGAAGAACATGAGAGGCATGTTCGACAGGTCCTTCAGAAGCTTCGTGAGCACGGGTTATATGTCAAACTTGAGAAGTGTCAGTAGCAACAGGATAATGTGGAGTTCCTTGGCTACCTCACTCCACATGGAGGCTCTATGGATCCCGAAAAGGTCAACACTGTTTTGGAATGGCAAGTACCTTCATCCGTTTGCGATGTTCAGTGTTTTTTTGGGTTTGCCAATTTCTATCGGTGTTTCATTTGCAGTTATTCGGGGATTGCCCTTCCTTTGACACGCCTCACGGTTAAGGACATGCTATTTGAATGGAGTCTGCAAGCAGAATCTGCTTTCGTTACTCTGAAGCATGCTTTTACCATGGCGCCAGTTCTTACTCATGCCGATCCTTTGCGCCCACATGTTGTCGAAGTAGATGCTTCTGATTTTGCTCTTGGTGGGATTCTGTCACAGGAAGGGGATGACCATGAATTGCATCCAATCGCCTATCACTCACGGAAGTTTCAGGCTGTTGAAATCAACTATCTCGTTTATGACAAGGAGTTGTTGGCGATAGTAGATTCTTTCGAGGAGTGGAGACGTATCCTGGAGGATCTCCTTATAAGGTTACAATCTATACAAATCACTGAAATCTAGAGTATTTTCAGTCTGTTCGAGTGCTCAACCGTCGTCAGGCCTGATGGCATACTCAAGTATTATCTCGTATTGATTTCGTGATCAAGTACCATCCTGGATCCCTCCAAGGAAAGCCTGATGCCTTGTCTCGATGATCTTACCTTGAGCTCAAGCTAAGTGATCCTGCATTTGATCAGCAATCACAGGTTATTCTAGGGCTTGATCAGTTCCAGCTTATGGCTCTCACTTTGTTCGAGAGGTCTCATGATATGGCCTTGTTGGATTCTGTTCGAGCATCTCTGCCCTCTGATCCATTGGCTCAAGATGTATTCTCACACCTTCGCTCTACATCATCTTCTCAGCAGATGCGATCAGACTATGATCGTTTTGAGGTTCGGGATGGACTCCTGTTCCGTGATGGGCTTTTGTATGTCCCAAATGGTGCTTCTAGGCTTCAGATTCTCCATTCTTACCATGATTCACCTATGGCCGGACACTTTGAAGTAGACAAGACTCTTGAACTTATTAGTCGAGAGTATTGGTGGTCTGGGCTTCATCGCTCTGTCGAAGCTTTTATTCGATCCTGTGGCATCTGCTGTGGAGCGAAGGTTCCAAGGCATCTTCCTCATGGCCTTCTTCAGCCACTGCCAGTATCAGATGGACCTTGGAAGAGCATTTCTATAGACTTTGTTTCGGATCTGCCACTCTTTCGGGGTTATGATGCCATCATGGTTGTTGTTGATCGTTTCTCTAAGATGGCTCATTTTATTCCCTGCAACATCACCATCACCAGTGAGGAAACAATGGATCTTCTTTTTCGTGAAGTAGTCAGACTTCATGGCTTGCCTAATACTATCGTCAACGATCGTAGACCGCAGTTCATCATAGATTTTTGGAAGTGGCTTTTGGAGTTATTGCATATCGACTGCTCACCGACATCTGGTCATCATCCAAAAAGTAATGGGCAGGCAGAGCGCACTAATCAAGGTCCAAAGGGCAAGATCAATACAATTATTATTATTATTATTATTAATCAGACTCTGGAGCAATATTTAAAGTGCTTTATAAGTTATCAGCAGGATGATTGGGTCGATTATCTTCCATTAGCCGAGTTTGCCTATAATAACTTCGACATGCCTCCAACGCCGGACCCGTTCTTTCTGAACTCTGGTCAGCATCCTCGTTGGTCCCTTAGTGTAATTGCCGATGACTCTGTCAATCCCGGGTCTTTGAGTCACCGATTTGAGAAACTCCAGGCTCTTCAATCAGATCTTCAGCATCATCTTCGACGAGTACAGGAACATGCTAATTTGCATCGACAAGAAGCTCCTAAATTTCACGTTGGTAATCTTGTCTGGCCTCTTTGTAGGAACCTCCCTACCTCACGTCCCTGCAACAAGTCGGACTATCATCGCCTTTGGTCCTTACCGGATCGGCTCAAATCAGCAATGTGGCATTCCACTGAAGCTCCCTCCAATTTGTTCGGGCTCCATCCAAAGATTCATGTTTCTCTATTGGATCCCCTACAGTTAATACTTTCCGGATCGTTCCTCCGCCGCCACTACGAAAGTAGAAATTGATGATCATGAGGAGTTCGAGATTGAGAGATTCCGGACTCCAAGTTTCTTCACGACGATTGTATTACTTTGTCGATTGGGAAGGTTACCGCCAAGTGATAGAACACGGGAGCATGTCGGAGAATCGACTAATGCTCTTGATAAAATTCGCGGAGTTTCACGGACGTTACCCGGATAAGCCAAGTTTGAGTACTTCGCCCCAGCCCGGACTGACTCACCGTGGGAGGGGATGGTGTGACGACCATATGAATATTCGTATCATCGAACATTATATTCGTATGTACAAAAGATGGTCATCACACGGATGCAAAAAGATAATTGCACAAGACAAGATTTGAACTCGCAACCTTCCAAATGCGAGTCACACACCTTTGCCAAGTGCATTACTAATATTCGTTGAAAACATTTGCTCACGTCTTCCTCATATATAGGACTATCTTCAGGAGGTTCTAGAATATTCTAGAACCTAAATGCATGCGCGACACTTGGGGAGATCTCATCCATTGGAGTGGCGTGATCCTAACCGTTGGCCTAGATATATAAGGAGGCACCTCCTTCTTGTTGAACCATTCTGGTTCAACGCCAGTCTTGAGCCTTCTAGGCATCTATCTCATGTTCCTGCTTGCCTTCGGGCCATTGTACTCTTGATTCCTGTTCATATATCAGAATCTTTGCCGATTTTGCCATATTTCTTCCGTATTTCTTGTGTATTTTCCATGTATTTTTCTTGTTTTCGCGTAGGTTCATGGCATGTCCTACAACACATATGCCAGTATGTTCTACCCATGTTGTCAACTTCTTCTTAGTAATACTTGCTAGAGCCTTGGAAAAAAATTGGACTGCCCATGATCATACGATAATTAGAAGGGCCATTCTTATCACCTACTTTGTGAATCGGGACGATCTTACTAATAGCCCAAGTTTTGCAGAGTTTAATTGTTGAAGGGCACAGAAGCATACCAAAGGAAAAAGTGGTATACTTAAAATTATTGAAGTAAAAAAAAAACAGAAATTTATTACAACACCAATGGGAGCTAGCAGATATGCTAAAGAAACAACCTAGGAGTTTCTGAAAAGGACTGAAAAAGAGGAAAAAGGGGAACAAAAAGCCAGAGAAGATCCATCAAAATACCCAAGGAATTGACTGGGAAAGATACCTCGAAAAGTTATATAGGACAGGAGCCACGCCAATACCAATACCTGTGTCACCAGAAGTAAAGAAACCATGTTTCAACAAACATGAAGTAATGATAGCAGTACAAAAAATGTCCAATAACAAGGCACCAGACCTCTATGGACTCACTGTGGAGCTGCTGAAATGCATCGACACAATGATAGAGGATCAAGTCATCGAAATATTCAATGGTATAGTCAAGACAGGGGTACCTGAGAGATGGACATACAATAGGGTAATACCTTTACACAAAGGAGGCAATAGGGAGGAACCGGGAAATTACAGAACGATAATGGTAAGCTCAATCTTTGCAAAGTGATTTGGGAAGGTCTTGGACAATAAGTTGAAGTACTGGGCAAAAACAAAAAAGTTGAGAGCACAAGGACAAGCAGGTTTCTGGCCTGAACACTTGACACAGACCACTTGGTAACCCTCCGAATACTAATAGAGCAAAGCAAATCACGGGATAAGAAGATCATATGTTGTTTTGTGGACTTTAAAAAAGCATTCGACACTGTCCCAAGAGAAAAGCTGTTATAGAGGTTAGTAGACCTAAGAGTGCCAGAGGGCATGATAGATTCCATCGCACGGTTATACCAGAGAGTATGCCAAAAGGGAGCAAGAGGGACATACAATAGATTGTGACACGGGAGTAAAGCAAGTGTGTCCATTATCCCCAACACTGTTTGGCATTTATATCGATGCCTTACAGGAATTCATAGAAGAAAGACAGGGAGATGCAGATGCTCTAACACTAGGGGACACCAAGGTACCCATATTGATGTACGCAGATGACTTAAGCATGATGGCTACCAAGAACAGGGGTACGCACGGATTATTAGGGCTATTAGAAGCTTTCTACAACAAGACAGGTCTATCAATGAACCTCACAAAGACCAAGATAGTCACATTCGGAACCAAGGCTAAACACAAACTCTTCAAGTATATGGGTGCAGAGCTGAAGGAATCGGTAGAATACAAATACTTGGGATATGATGCACACGGTACAGATTAATGGTCTAAGGGAGCGAATGCCAGATTCCAGTCAGCCATAGGAAGCTAGTTCACCATGAAAAACTTCTGCAACAGGAGCAGAATAATTGATTAAGAGATCAAATGCTACTTGTTCAGCACGGTGGTTGCGTCAACACAATTGTACGAATCAGAGGCATGGGGACCCGATCTATCAGACAAGAAATGGGAGAACCAGGAAGGTATTTTCAGACAATGGCACAGACAAGAATTCAGAGTCTGGACAAACATACCCTTAACAACCATGATATATGAGATAGGCTAGAGACCAATGCAGATTAGAGCCTGGGAAAGGACCATCGATATCCGTTGATAACATGGGAGCACATGTGGAAAAACTATCTACAACTGCAATCCGGGAATCGGCTAAACTACACATTATTGCAGGTAGTGGATGGTTCATGGAAGTAGCAGTATGGACCAGAGAGATGGGGATGAATGTGAGCGACATACTAAATGAAGGGAAGTGGAATGAAAACTAGGTAGACAGAGCGACAAGATCGTGGTTACAAAAGCATAGTGGCCCAAAAATACTTTGGCTGAGAGAAGTTTTCAACCCAGACCAACAGATAGGACAACAAATGTATAAGGACAGCCGAATGGGAAAGGCAAGAAGGGATACCTTAGCAAGGTTCAGGATGGAAAGCCACGATCTAAGAATTGAGAGGGACAGATGGAGGAAAGTGGAAAGGGAGAACCGAATTTGCAGAATTTGTGACACCGGGGAAATACAAGACGAGAATCACATGCTCGACGAATGTATAGCATACAAAGACATAAGAAACAGGTACATGTTTATAAGGTGGTGACAATCGGCACACACCCTCATGGCAAGAGAAGAGACGAAAGTGGATATAGCAGATGCAATCAAAGATATGGTAATTAGACACCGGGAGGTGCACAAAGAGAATGGGCTCGTAATATGAACCACTACAAAAGCCCAACAATGCGCACAACTAAAACCTGATGATAGTGATACACTCTCGCATGGTCAAGATGTCAAGTATAAGCGGGGTGTCGGTATCAATATAAAATAAGATAAGCCCTCCGAAAGGGTTACAACGAATCATCATGATGCGGTCGCATCACCCCTCTGGGATAGCTCGCCCATGATACATCAGTCCGGTGGCCTCATGGCATTAGGGGACACTAATTATACTATATTCTTAATTCAAGAGCAATGATAAAAGAAGCAAACAATAGATTCCGGCCCCCGCCCCACCCACATTTAAGCACTTCTTCTTGCAAAACTTGAAGATCAGGAGACTTTCTATCTCGGATAAATGTCGCAATCCTTCTTTAACTTCATCCTCGATTGAGAGAATGTTACCTATTAAAGGGTGCATAGAATTAGGAACTCAAGGATAGTCATACAGTTGAAGCAATTGCTCGTATCATTTCTACATAGAAATATGTCTAAAAGTAGGATGTGGTCGATGCAGTATTTTGCATCGGAAGGTCTGAGGATCATGTAGCAGCAATTCAAACATTTTCTATTGATGTTCAACAACAAAGTGGGCCTTCTTGTTTTTCAATCTTATATTATAATGTTTGAGATCGTCCTAAATCGGACGGTTGAGATCGTTTAATCAAATCAGACGGCTTAGATGTTACGTTTTAACTTGCCTTAGGTTTCTTCTGGAAGAGCAGCGTGGGCCGCCTGTTCTGAACCCTACTCTAGCCGTGGAGGTGGATCAACAGCTGCTTATGTCTTGAACGTGGCTATGGCGGAAGCTAAGTCGGAGGTAACTATTGCTACATCTCTTGCTGAATCCGGTGAGGCCTTAAAAGTTGGGCCTGGTAACAGAAAACCCTGTAGATCATTTTGGTGAATAGAAACAAAGATAAGCCATCACGATTTGTTGCACCTTTGTTAGCGTGAGAAAAAACCCCAACAATTGATGCACTTCCGATCCAGAACTGGCATCTGATGTAGAAATTGCAGCAGGGGCAAAGCCAGAAATGTGTTGAGGTAATAACCATATGTATCATCCGGCTGTGGAATGGCATTCTTGAAACTTCTAGGATCCAGCAAAGGTATGTTAAGGACGTCAAGGTATGAACCTAAATACTAGAACACCATGAGTTATTCTCAAACACTGATCTCTAAATTTATTTGTGTTTGCATGGCTTTTGCTTCTGCGAGAATTTCGTCAACAACAAGAATACCATATCTACGGCGACATAAGGCATTGGCTTTTTTCTTCCGGCAAATGTTTATTTAAGTGCAGTAAAAAAGATTTTTTTATCAAATTATATTTTCCGAGGCATATAAGGTCTGGTGTTCTGTTGAGTAAAATAAGATTTTTATCTTTCTTTTATTTGAAGTGGGTCTCATGCAATGCAGGTATACAAAGGTTGCTTTTTTGGTTCTGTCCTCTCCCACATAATGTATGATCTCATTTCAGTCCATTTTGTTCAGTCCATTTTGTTATTACATAATGCAGGGCTTGAAGGTAGCACCATGTTAATGGTTCGAATTGTATTTATAATGCCACCATAGATAGATCTGTAAGAAAGCTAGCTGGAGCACAGACAAACACTCCAGCAACTCTAAACATGGCATTTTTTTTCCACCTAATGCTCTACCAGAACAAGTAGCGGAGTATGCGGATTGATGGCGCAAATTAGTGAGAACAAGCAGCGGAGCATGCAGATTGATAGCGCAAATTAATGAGGGCACTGGGAAACTTGGAAACTTGGAACTGAATTCAATAACTAATGTAACATATCATAGCTAAATGGATTGTGATTTTGGAAGGCTAAGTGGGAGGATCTCGGAACATGGAAAATATGGCAAAATTGGTGTATTGTTTGTGAGCTTCTTCATTATTTCTGCCTATTTACGTTTTGCACATGAAATTATTTCTATTGTATATTTATAAATTAGTCAATCCTAGGCATTGGTAGTGCTGCAGAAGGGACTATTCAGACTGTTGAATGGTTGGGACTATCCAGATTGTTGAATGGCTACCCATAAACAGAGACAACCTGCTACTTCTTCCTCCAAAGGAGCTGGTATTTCTTTGACCAGATTTTGACTCCAATTATTAAATAGCTTTAGTGCAAATGCGCGTTGATGTTTAGAAAGCAATGTCATACATTTTAATGCAGTATTGGCAATCATGTTCCCTCATATTTTACAAATTTAGTATCATAAGTATTATGTAGGAATATGAAGTTTTGTTGTTGTTTATGTGATGTAAGAATTTAAAACGAAAAGGACCCAACATATATGCATGGAGCATCAGAAGTTTGATGGGTAAGAGGTTATTTATAGACTTCAAATTTGAAGGCTTTCTACACCAATGACGCATTGAAAGCATTGTTTACGTGTTTGTGCTATGTTCTCATCATTATATTTTTCTTACTTAATTTAGAGCCTGAAGAAGATAAGTCCTAATGATTAAGCAACTAGGGAGCTTATTCCGTCTCCGGATGGAAAACGACGCTTCAATTTCGCTCAACAGGTCATCAATAGGTAATCAGCCACTAAATCCCTCCTCCCCAAAGCTATGTTGTGGGTGGTGAAGGCTGAATCGCCGATTCGGGACCTCGGCTCTCACGGTCGCGGACCCCCCGGAATCGACTTCCCTTCCATCCCCCATACAATAGGACTTCAATATCCTTTTGGTTTTCATGGTATTGCATAGACTTAAGTATGTCTTCTAATTTATGCCTTTTTAAAAAATGGGATGTCATAAAGATAATCGAACATTTTTTGTTGAGAGACTTCTAAACTCTTTAAGCAAACAACTTCTAGATTGCGTCCGTACATTGTTTATATCTAGAACTTCAAATTTGCTATTGTATATGTCTTTGTGAAAATAAGCCCTTCCTATCTATTGAGCTTAAATATTAAATTTTGAATATCATTAAGCTCAAATCCCCATAATGATCATGCATTGCTACCTCATTATTTACATGTTTCCAACTTTTTGCCCAACAACGCTAGGGTAGTGCGATTTCACAATGCAGTCTTATTATTTATAAGTTCCCAACGTGATAAGTTCCCACCTATGCCCAGCAATGCTGGGCACTTTAACTAGTACATCCTTATAATTCTTGATGGCATTTTGATGTGCATCTGGATCAATTATTAAGCGCAAATTTTATGTTTGCTATTTGCATATCAAACCACATATTTTTAGAAAAGAGTTTCCTCCTAGCTCAAGCAACATTGAAAGCCCATATACCAAAGCATGACACAACAAGTAAAGCTTCAACAAATGCAACATTACACTATTGGAGAATTGGGTAATCCATAATACCTTTATGTACATTTAGTAGATCTAGAATGACTCAAGCGAATGCGAGAGGCAGAAGCATATATAATAATTGGTTGAAGAGGTGTAAGCTGCCACTTTAACGGCAAATAAAGTGGATCGTAGATTTATCTCTTCATCTCTGTATTTTGTTCCAATTCAAAAATCTAAAATGATATTCAAATCTTGCTTTTAGGAAATGACATAATCAATAACACTAGTATCATCTTCCTGCCTATCCTATCTGCATGTAATACCTTTAAAGTTTGGTCATTGCTCTAATCCATTAAAAATTACCAGCTCGAAAACTTCACTCAATTGGATAACTTCCCTTTCAAATGTTGAGATAGGTTTGTTAGCATCAAGCGATGAATGTCTTAGCGGATATCCATAGAGATTCACACGTATTCTCAAATATAAGTTGAGCAGCTTGCATTGCAGTAGCGCAAGCATTAAAATCACTGAGAAGAATAATATGACCTAACAGTTTGAATTGAACAATGCAATCATAAGAATAGCCATAAGGATCACTAAGATTTGCATCTTATTCATCAAAGAAAGGTGGTGATATAGGTGGAATGTAACATGCAGCAACAAAACTGGCACTACCATAAGTGCAATGGAGTTTGACCTACATGTAGCGATTATACCTATCAGCTTCATGAAGTGTGATATATGAGCAGTGTCATCCTTAAGATAGCAAGCGACTCTGCCACATCCTCGGTACACATGGCTATCATTAAATGAGGAAAAATATTGATAGGTAGATAGATATTATTTTAATGTCCACGAGGACTCTACATCGGGCCATGGGACGAGTCTATACATAGTGCGACTCTGGGCAATATCGAACTCGAGACATACATGTTTTAGGACTAGTGTATTACAACTAGACCAAGAGAAAAGTATGCAATACCAATTTAGATACTGGAGATGAGACACGTCTCCATTACTATGTCATTAGGTACACCCATCCCACGGTCCTAAATACATGAACGTGCATCTCGTGGATTTCTATGGTTCAACTCCTTCGTTTCATATGCATATATGCTCTTGTATTAAGTTACACGGAGCTGCATATAAATATATAGCAAAATGATTTGGACACCCAACAAACCAATACAACAACTAGATTGCAATGTCTTACTCTCTTCCTTTTGCCTCCTTTTTTATTTTTATTTTTAGCACTTAAATCAACAAATATTTTCCAACCATTGAGCAAACACTTTCCAGCCCTTCTAACCCCATCATTTTAGATATTGAGGCTCTGTAGAGTATTGCATGGATCTCACGGACAGCCAAGATGTGGTTGTCAGACCAGCATATGAAGATACTCATCCTATTTAGGTAGGATGTACAATTTGAAGATGATTAAAACCTTCACTTGACCAAGGTGCATGTGCATTGGGAGGGGTGGGGGAATAACCTTACATCCCACACGTCACAAACCGACATACACATTAAGAGGCCTTAAAAGAGGAAAGTAGGACCATACTAGATTCCTACTTGAACTATTTGTTGATCATTATTTCTTCGTTGATATTATATGTTCATTAAGTCAGATATATAACAAAAATAAAACTACCAGTTGACCCAATTGGCATGAGAGCTTAGTGAATAAATGCCTATAGCTATATAGATGTTTCTATAATGTCTCGAGTTCATAATGAGGCATAGATTGTCTCGAGGTTCATAATGGAATAGGTTAAACGTATGTATCCAGGGACAGTGGAAAATGAAATAACAACCTCAAGGCAAGTGGTTACCAATATGGGGACTTCCTTTGACGTGTCAAGAAAGGTCTTGACTAGGGTCATAAAAGAAGACCATTCTATTCCGACATGTGGAGTATTGGGATGTCATTGTTACAACAGTTGACTGGCCATATGCGGCTCCTTGTGTGGTCCCAAATTGGGGAAGGATAATGTGGACTCTTGGGATGTCATTGTTCCAACAATCGACAGGCAATAAATGGCTCCTTGTGTGGTCACAAATTGGGCAGGGATGTGGTTCCAACATGTGGACTATTGGGTGCTTAGTTCGGGAAATTCCCCAGAAGCCTTGTAAGCTACGGTATGAAATTGAAATTTCATTTGTACAACATAGAAACATCAGAATGAAGAGGGAGTATGTAGGTGGCAGGTTGGCCTAAATCCAGTAAGAAACCTGCGGATTATACCCAAAAATTTCCCGAACCAAGTTGGGATGTCATTGTTATAACAGTTGACTGGCCATATATGGCTTTTGTGTGGTCCCAAATTGGGCAAGGATGCGGTCGAAAGATAGATGGATATTATTTTTTACCCAGTAGATCTAGAAGGCGAGCAGGTAAGGCGAGGAAAATGGAGAGATCCCAGCCGTTGAAGGGGTAGGCGGAGGACCGTCAGATAGGGACATGACGTGCATGGGGTGAGACGTAAGGGCGTATGCATGCAGACTGGCAAGAGAAGATCCGATGAACTTTATGTCAGGGAAAAGCAACCTAGTTTTGTCGTTAGCCAACGGCGGAGCAGAGGCGACATGGCGGAAGAGCGAGGAGGCAGGCTTTTGGAGATGTGGTCGGTGAAAAATTGACTACGAGTTTTTGGCTTCTTGTGCGCCGCAGGAGCGCCATAGGTATTCTCCTTTCGTATACCTTGTCTCTTGTTTTTTCGGCACTTTCTAATGCCAGGCTGAGGTGGGGTATCTTATTGGACGGTTTACCTGAAATTTCAGACCTCTATTTCCTTTCTCAACAGGTTAGTCCTCTTCCATGAACATCCACACACGTTTCTAGTGCAACATTGAGTCTTTTATGTGTTATGTTTTGTTCATGTGTCTTGTTGTTGTGCTCATTATGCTCGTAGCAGCTTCATATTCCAAGCGCCTTATTTATCAACCACTGTCATGTTTGAATCAGAAAAACTCAGTGTGTTTTTTCTTTTGCTATGGCTTTAACATGAAAGACAGAAAAAATTTGTCAAGTCCACATTGATTCTATGAACGTGGCAAACAGCCAACTAGAATGTGCAGTTCCAGTAACAGTTGGGAATAATTATAGCTAAAATTAGTAGGAACCCTTTGTACCGTTGCAGTAGGTACACGGTTATAGAATTAATGTATGCTCCTATTTAGAGAGCCCCTTTGTACTCAGCACTTGGATGATCGATCAGTATCAGATCTGAGTAGCTATTTCATATACTTTCTTGGTATCAGAGCACGGTGTGTTTGCTCTAAACACAAGAAGAACCTGGGTAGCAGAACGAGTTTCCTTCTGCTTTATGCCGCAAGCGAGATCTCAAAGACCTAGCACTGGGAGAGATCGAATTTAAGATTCGAAGTCCAGCAGAAAGGTTTCTTTAGGTGATCTGTTCGGCGGGTTCAAAAGAAATGGCTTCATCTGTGAAGTCTGATCGGTTTGATAGAAAAATTGAAATTCTAGATTATGACAATGCATACATCTGGTTTATTAAAATGCGTTCCTTCTTAGCAGAGAAAGGCCTTTGGGATATTGTTTCAGGAAACGAAGTACAACCCAACGATGGAGAAGAGGAACCAATTGATCTTGACAAACTGAACGCAAGAGCAAAGAATCACATTATTCCTTTTGTTTCTAATATTGACATTTTTATGATTGAACAGGCAGAAACAGCCGCAGAAGCTTGGAACGAACTGAAGGCTACCTATCAGAAGACCACTTGGTCTCACGAAATCACTCTTTATCAGGAGCTATTTGGTTCAGCCATGAAAGAAGATGAAGCTCCTGGCCTCTATGTAGCCAAAAAGAAATCATTGGGCGAGCAATTAGCATCCATTGGTGTTAAGCTTGATAAGAGCCTTATTGCAGCAGCCATAGTCATGGGTCTTCCTACCTCTTTCGATCATATTCGAACACACCTTGGCAGCCAAGAACGACCTGATCTCAAAACAGTGACCGCTGTTCTCCTTCAGGAGGAGCAGGTAAGAAAGACTCGTGCCAAAAATGTTGTTACTGATCCTATGGCTTTCTATGCAGGTAAATCACCCCAAAATCGAAGCATGCAAACAAGATCTCGCCCAAAACGAAAATGCTTCATGTGTGAGGAGGAGCATCTTGTAAAAGATTGTCCACTCATTTCTAAGCTCAAGCAATTGGGAAAAACAGGAGTTCCTTCCCGGCCTAGTGCACATCTAAGTGAAGCTCAAAATGACGTCCCTACATTCCCCACCTTTGCCGACTGGGATGAAGATGCTACATCTGAGCAAGAAGAAGCAGAAGCCTACATGGCCTACACAGCAGTAGCAGATTCCATACCAACAGCTTTCATGGCTAAAAGACCCTTTTTGCGTCAAGATAGAGAAAACTGGTGGTTTGACTGTGCTGCAACAGATCACATAACATGTAGAAAGGATTGGTTTGATCAATTAGATGAAAATATCTCTGCCCATCCGGTTTTAGGACTCAAAGGAGGCATAGAGATTCTTGGCATTGGAACAGCAAAAGTGTACACTCCTGAAGGCACACGCGTTCTCTCTGGAGTTCTCTACTGTCCGGAAACACCCAAGAATCTCATATCAGTGGCTCGACTGTTTGATCTCGGCATGGGGTTTCGAACTATTGACCATGGATGCGAATTGTACTGTCGCAAATCCGGGACAGTACTCACCACTGGAGTTCGACAAGGGAACATGTATCGGATTGCTGTTCCTTCAGAGGCCCATGTCTCGATCCACTCCGCCAACACCATGAATATCTGGCACGAACGGCTGGGTCACCCAAACCCAGATCGACTCAAGCAGATGGTAACCCAAAATCTTGTTACTGATCTTAAAATTTCTGACAAAATATTGCCTCGCGTATAGCGGGGTGCTAAAGGAAACAACACAAGTCTTCAGCTCCTAAACATGCCACTACCAGGGCATCTCAGAAGCTTCAACTTGTGCACTCTGATCTATGGGGACCAACCAGAACTCCAAGCCTGGGAGGTGCCACAAACCATCATCATTCATTTAAATTGGGATTATGTACGTTTCCAAAATGGCGCCCGGTTTGGTTTTTTATATAGGCCAAATATTGTTATTTTTACATTAAACCAATTCACCAAAAATCTCACTCAAAAACACTTGTTGACTAGTCTAATTCAAATTATGTCATAAAAAGGAGACTCATTCGTGCATTATTTAAATATTTTTCTGAGGTAGAATAATGGAGAATGGCTATTGTTTTTTATGTTTTAATCTTCTAATATAATTCATAGGCATGCAAATAGCGTCAATATACATGTAATATGTATCTAACAACATTAAAAGTTAACCCAATATTCAAGATTTGAAGATGTAATATGTATCTAACAACATTAAAAGTTAACCCAATATTAAGTATTTGAAGACGTAATCAAGACAAACACAATTGACATTCAACACAATAATATAAAAATACACTCTTGTTAAATTCCAAAGAGCCTACGAACAACAAAAAAATGAGGTATATAAACGTGTGACTTGGCTTATAAAAACATATGGAAGGTAAAATCATGCTTAATAATTTACATGCTTTAAACTTTATAACATGAAAACGCTGGCTTTTGGCGATGATTTAGTGAAGGTCCAAAAGTTTAAGTTTCATACTAAATACTATAATCTATCTTTTGTCCTCTTCTTTGATTTTGTCCTCTTCTTTCGTAATGATAGAACCGTGCATATATCGAAAACATCTATCCGATTCAAACCGCATGGCTTTGTACTACAATAAACACGAATACACGATCGTAATCGAAGTTAGTTGTGCAAAACAAATTGTAAGCAAAAACAGTAGCAAGAATCACATGATCCGCCTTTTGTTACAAGCCTTTGAAAATAAATATAATGTCATTGAAGCAAGAATTTGGGTTTTGGCTTTCGGATATTCATAAAAGCTTCTTGCTGATCTTGTATCGTTCCTTTTTCTTTCGTATCATCTCCAAATTGAATCAAATAATATTTCAACGAACTGAAGAACACATTCCACAAACTTGGCACATAAACTCGATTCAAATTGAAGGCCAATAATACTTAGATTATCATAATCGAAATAGAGAGATTTAAACTTGATGGTAATAATACCGCAGATATGGCAGTCCCTCTATCTCTTACATGCCCTAATCATTTGAAATATGACCTAGCCCTAAAACACACCCATTGCAAGAAAACTTAAGGCTAACCATACTCACCAAATGGTCGATCCAAGAAATTGTAGAAAGAGCAAACCTGAGTCATTTCCAGCCGTGATGGGCATGTCTACAAAGAATAGGCAAGAGAAATAAGCATGTCGGAATGGCAAAAGGGCGTAATCCGAATCGAAAAAAGGGCCTAAATAGGTTTGTCTATGAAGAAAGGGGTGAGGAAATATATGGGAAGGAAAGTCGAATGGCAAGAAGACCCAATAGCCCGGTTATGAAGAAAGGTCGAGAAATATATGGGAAAAGAAAGTCGGAATGGGAAAAAGGTTTTAATAGGTCCGGCTTTATGAAGAAAGCAGAGAGATATCTATATGGAAAAGAAACCCAAAATAGGCGTGTCAGCGGCATCAAAAAAATGCAATGAAAAAAATGCAATGGGGAAAGAAAAGAAAAGCCGGAGGGAAGTAGAAACGTGAGGAAGAAAAGTGCTGGGAAAGTAGATTCGGCGGAAATTTAGTTTTGAGGAAATTTTAGACGGCGGGGAAAATTTTAGGCTGGACGGGCTGAAACTTAAACGTATTTAAAATTCTCAATATTATGACATAATCTGAATATAAATGAATGATGGTTCACATATTATGCTCTATTTGTGGATGATTTTACGAGAAAAGCATGGATCTATTTTATCAAGAAAAAATCTGACACTTTTCTATTTTAAAACATGGAAAGCTCAGTGGAAAAACGAAACGCTGCACCATCAAATCCCTCCGATCCGACAAAGGAGGCTTAATTCTTATCTAATGAGTTTTCTGATTTTTTAGCTAATGCATGTATAACACGCCAATTAGCAGTACCTTCAGAACACCATCAAAATGGTGTAGCAGAGCGCAAGCATCGAACTTTGGTTGAATGTGCCAATACCCTTCTTCAAAATCATGGCATTCATAGGAAGTTTTGGGCAGAGGCCGCTGCCACAGCAGTCTACCTCACAAATCGTCTGCCTACCAAAGCACTCCACAAGGTTGTCCCTGAAGAACTTTGACCGGCCTCAAACCCCCTCATTTAAAGGCTCAAAATTTTTACTGCATGCGACCTTATGCCAACATTCCTCTTACAGAGCGAGATAAGATCTCTTCCCATTCATTACCATGTATTTTCATTGGCTACTGACTCAAGATCCAAAGCATATCGCCTGCTTCACCCTCCTTCCTCTCGAAAAATTTCGAAAAGAAACGGCGTTGTCTTTGACGAAGCTGATTTTTCATTCCACTCTCATTCCATATCCACCAGCACGCTGGCCCATCATCATCCTCACTCAATCACACCTGGATGGCCCGGAAGCTTCTCTTCCATCTTCATCCGCCCCACCTCCTATCCTCCCGCTAATCCCAAGATCTCGCCTCGGGCCTCGGACGGTTCCAGCGAGAATTTTTGATCTCTAATCATCATGAAGGGAAGAACAACTTGATCTCCCGATCCTCATGCCTCCGGGAAGAGCACGCCGCCGACCTAAACGACTTGGAAACCCACCAACGCCTTTTTGAAATATATGCTTTTTCGGAGTGATCTTTCCCAAGCTTTCTTTCCGAGCAAAGTGTTCCCTCGAAACTGAAGGATCTTGAGTCACTTGAAGATGCCCATCATTGGCGAAAGGCAATGGCCTCAAATTTCAATCTCTCGCAAGAGGCAAGGCTGATATGATTCGGTGCCCCCACCACCAAACGTAAAGATTATCGGTGGTAAATGGATCTTTAAACTTAAAAAAGAAGCCGATGGTAAAATTGCACGCTACAAAGCCTCGTTGGGTCGCCCGTGGCTTCATCCAAATTCCGTGACTGGATTACGATGAGGTATTCTCTCCAGTAGCTAAACTAACATCTATTCGAAAGGTCCCCATCTATTGTTGCAGCCCAAGATCTCGAAGCTCCACGGATGGATGTCCGCACCTTCTTAAATGGAGATTTAATCAAGAAGTTTATATGGAGCAACCACAGTTTCATTTCACTCCGGCAACGAGCACCTAGTCTGCGCAAATTACTAAGTCCATCTATGGTCTCAAACAATCTCCGGGCTTGGTACACCCGGATTGATGCTTTTTCAAGAAAATTGGACTTACATGAGCTCATGCCGACCGGAATGTTTATTTCAAGCACACTTCTGATTATCTCCTTATTGTAGTGCTTTTATGTTGACGATTTTCTCATTGCCACTAATTCCATTCCTTATCTCTAGGTTTTTAAGCAACAACTCACAAAGGAATTTAAAATGTCCGATCTTGGTGAAGCCACTTACTGCCTTTGGTTTTCAAATTGCTCGACACCGTCCATCCAAATGACTTTTTCATCAATCAGGCCAAGACCATCAGGTGACGTCCTCACTCGCTTTGGCATGGCTCAATGCAAATCCATATCCCTCACCGCTATGTTAAACCAAAAATTGTTCCGCCATCATGTCCTCCTCCGAGAGGGAATCAAAAATCATGGCCGATAAACCTTATAGTCAACTTGTCTGATGCCTCCTTCACATTGCCACTAGTCGCTCGATATGATATTTGCCGCGGGTCGCCACCAAGGGCCTCCATGCACAATCCAGCCTCCCCCTCACGGGCAAGCAAGACAACGCATCCTACGCCATCTCCAAGGCACTCGACACATGGCATTCTTTACAAGTCTACTAATATCATTCTCTCTCGTCTGCGGATGCAGATTAGCGCGTAGGCCTAACCGAGGAGTGGCTCATCACGGTTTCGCTTCAACTTGGCAGCGCAAGGCTATTTCATGGAGCAAAGAACAATAACTCGCGGTTGCCATGTCCAACAAGGGGTTAATACATGGGCGTACTGCAATGTCATGGAAGCAATGTGGTCGCTGGATATTATTTTCATGAGTTTGGATTTCCTCAAGCTTTCTTCCCCATCACACTCTTTCAACGATAACTGCCTCGGCAGGCGTACCATTGCTCTAATCCAGCTTCTTCATCCCCAAAACCAAGTACATCGAATTCATCATCATTTCACTCGAGAAAAGGTGCTTACCGGTCTACTCAAACTTCAAGCATATGCCGACAACTTCCCATGGTAGCAAGCATGTACTCACACTAAGACACTACGGTCGAGAGAAACATGACCAATTCATCGCCGTGGGTGATTCTTATCTAGGCACCATGTTTGGTAGAGGAAATTATCTTGCCAGCAGGCGGCTTCAGCATTTACCTACTAATTCCAGGGTTCACGATTTTTAGACAGCCTTCTATGGTGAGGAGGGAGAGTTGGAGTACGTGTGAAACGTGTAGAATGTGGGATTCGGTGTGCTGATTGGGGCATGAGTACCAATGAAAACTAGTAGGAACCACTTTTAATACTGCAGTTGCGGTAGGTACCGCGGTTATAGGAGTAAATAGCAATGCTCCCTATTTAGAGAGCCCTTTGGCCTGGATGAATCTTCAGGTGTCGGATCATTAGCTATTTCATATACTTTCCATTGAGTTCTTTATGTGTTATGTGTTTTGAACCATGTGTCTTCTTGTTGTTTATGCTCATTTATTGTATGCTTGTGGCAACTTCATATTCAAAACTTTATTTATCAACCATCATGTTTGAATCAGAAAAACTCAGTGTGTTTTCTTTTTGCTATGGCTTTTAACATGAAGACGAAAACATTTATCAAGTCCACATTGATTCTGCAGATGTTTTGTTTATATGACGCAAGATGAGTCGAACCTGATTCTGGTATTGGGTTGCGCTAAATGGAGATTGTGGTTTTGGATATGCACCCTAGGTCTTCTATGAGAGGTTACATATATATATTTAACTACATGGCAGGGGTTTCGATGGTCTAAAGATTTGATGATCAGAACGGGCTGCAGTTATGATCAGATTTGCTGATGATGAGATTTGACATGGTGGTTTTTGTCTTGTTTCTTTTGAACTTATTTGAGTGATGTCTTTGGTATTGAACTCTTTACGAAGAGATTTGGCAGATGGCTTAGATGGTATATTATTCTTTACTGTGAGGTTAATCGCGGATCTGGTGTTGATCCGCAACATAAAATAACTTCTCAGCTCGCGGAAATCAATGCATTGATTTGGTTGTTCCTGATGTTTCCTAGAAGGGTGACGGCTTATAGCACCATAGCAGAGCGTAGGAAGCTTTACGTAATTGTCCAATGCTTGCTTCTTGTGGGTTTATGGTAAAGACGTGACTGATGCATCCTGTATCCTATACCTATATGACAATCTTTCATTGATGTTTATTACTTTCGTTGATGAAGTTAAATTATGGCATCAATGGATGGCTTAAATTATCACCATGGCATCTTAAGTGTCATCGCCAATGTGGCTTATATCCGATAAAACAACAAAATACCCGGGGACACTTAATGGGCTGAGCGACGAGGTCGAACAGTGAGAGTGCACTACGCCGCACCGCAAATTTTGCATTTTCACCATTCTGGTTTTGGAAGGGCAAAATTCACGGCGCCTTAAAATCCTATAAACAAATATGCAAGCGTGCATTTTCAGCCACCTCCCTAGGGTGGATTTGCTGTTCAGACACCCTTCAATGGAAAAGAATGTACGAAATCATTTTCAAGAGCTTTTTAGAAAAGAAAATACGGATATGAAGCGCGTGTTGTTCCGGTTCGGGGAAGCGTGTTGTTGTGGATCAATGAATAATGAAGAGCATACTGAAGCGAGGATTAGTATGCATTAACAGCTTTTATTGGCTTCCACCTCTTAATGATTCCTAATAATGCAAAAGACTTCGAGCTTTTCCGGATCTCCTTTGTGAGCTGTTAAGAGTGTAACTTGGCGGTTTGCTGAAATTTAAATGCCTTAAGCTTTGCTTCACATTGGGTTGTTCTTTGATTATGATACTTGCTCATTTTTGACAATTTGGCCAAATTACATTTGTTTGAGTGTTACGCCAAGAAGTCAAGTGGTGTTGGCGAGAATCTTAGACATTACGTGAAGTATCGTTTATATTCATGAGAGCTAGATGGAATGGAAGCACTCTAAAATCTCCGTGAAACACCTTGCCATATTGGTAGATCGCAATGTAATATTACTGGTGACATCATTACCTATCATCTATTTTGCTTTTCGCGCTTGCTTCTTTATTATTTTTGTAATTCACCAATGAGGCCGTCCCGACTTTGTTCCCAAATGATTTCAAACTTTCTTTGCCCATGATGCTTCCATGTTATTTATACTGGTATATGCCAAAGTAGGTCTCATAAATACTATTCAAGGCGAAAGATCATTTCAAAATTAATCGATTCTTCGTTTCTTTATCCCTCGGGTTTTAAGGTGCATTTTGGTAGCACTTACGCTTTGGCGTGGCGCTTTTGTGTTGCTTTAAAATGCCATTGGTGATTGTTCTTTGAACTAGGCGGGAGATGGAAGCGGTGGTATGCATAAATTAAACGCGGTGGCCGTATTCTGGAAGTGGTAAACCGGACCGCGTCGGAGTTAACAATATCAGATTAACCACCTTTAATAAGGTTAGCCGCACTTTATTGGATAACCAGCCAGGTGACTGGCGTGGGGTGCGTGCCAATGCGAGAGGCTTTAATCGACCTATTCGACGGTTCGTCAGGTTCGGCACCGTTGAGTCACTTGCATTCAAAATTTCATTCTATCAAAGAGCAAAGAGAGATTTGAGCATGGATGAAGCGGAATCATTGAAAAACAATATAAAGCAGACATCGCTTTTGGGGCTTTGAAACTAAGCGACCGTGGTAGAGCGATGTTGGAGGCGTATGGCCGGGTTTACTACGATGCAGAATACGCTTTCAGTCATCCACTATTTGTGATAGGAAGTACATCAAGAATTTCATCATTTAATGCGGGTAGCCTGCTTCCATTCTTTGGTCATTATACGTTTAGAAAGGAATCTAGAATCTGGAGGCGGAGGAAACTATATGATGTTCACTTATACGCGGTATCCATTACGTAATGGCGGACGAGCTTGATTGATGTGTGCTTTTGCGCTTTTTTGTAATCGGGGTTGATTTTACAACACCCTCTATAGCCTATTCCGCTTTTGCTTGCGAATGGTGGGAGATGGATGTGAGGAGAAGCCAAGAGAAAAGAAGGTGACATAGGCTCAATTTACTATATCGCCCATGATGCAATGTGATGGCTGATGCATTATTGGATGATCACGATTGATGAAAAACTCTGAGATGGTAAATCTTTGCCATGGAAAATAAGCAAGATATATCTGACTTCTCAAATTGCTATAAGCACTTAGTAAAAGAAGTCAACCTTAACTATTGTCAAATGTTGCATAGTGAATTTATATCTAGAAATATGGTATGGTGTAAGGAAGCTTGACGAAATTTGGTTCAATGACTTGTCAACATGAATACTCACATGCAGAAATATACACAACTTTACTTTGCATTATCACATTCAAACGTATCTTACTTTCTAGCCGTTTGCATATCGTTTTGTGATATAACAACTTTGGAATGGCAGAATTCCATGTGAGATATGAGGATTTCTAAATATGAGTAGAGGATGGCGAAATAGATGGTATTGAGGGGTGGCAGGATAATGAGGGAATGAGGTGCTGTTAAATTTCGGGTACAAGTGAAGAATGGGGTTTGAATTGGGAATGGGGGTCGAATGTGGAATTGCGGGGTGTGGAAGTAAAGGGGGTTCGGTTCGGTATGGGGAGTTTCTGCAAAATGAAGAGATGGGGATGGCGAAATGGGGTGGTGGAGGTTGTTGAGGAAATGAGGTGGTGGAAGGTTGTTTAAGACAATGGGGTTTTAAAATGAATGGATGGCGGTGGTGGGGGTTAAGGATCTGGGAGTGGGGATTGTAATTTAGAGCGGGGATGAGAGGGATTGCAATTAGAAGAGTAAACCTACATCCTCTTTCAGGCGTATATTTCAATAGAGTCTGGAGTTCTTGAAGCGATTATTTCAATTCTTGAGCAGTTATTTACATTTCTACCGCCCGAAACTAAAACATCAGGGTTTCTTTGGAAGTGAAAAATTAAATCTGGTAGCATACCGAGGAAAACTACCTTTAAATGAGGCATCAAATTCTGCCTAATTAGAGATTGGGTAAGAAGAACCTTCATTTGAGCTCGGTGAGAATTGATGTGTTGAAATCCACTTTACGGGGACCCTCTGGATGGACGGTATTGATGAGTCAATTTTGGTTGCAGTGGGATATTTGGGATATTCACTTACGAAAAACTTTTAAGCGGAATACAGATAAGCCGGATCTACCAGAAAAACAAGACATTTTTGATGAAAGAATTAAAAATGGGGTAATTTCACAAATACCACTATGGCAGGAGCCTTTTAAATTTTTTCCTATTGCATATAGTTGTTGTGGCATGCTGAAATAGCTGTTGAAATTTTCAAAGGTCACTTTAGTATCGGCAGGGCAAAAAAACCTATTTCCGGAAACAGATCAAACAATAGTTTAGCATAATAATATTGCTTATTTGATTTCTTTGGGACCTTCCGTTGGAGGCTGCAAGGATCATGGAGCAAGATCTCGTTATTGTTTGGGAAAAACTCTATTTCAGAATAGGTCAGACAGACCCAGTTTGGCATGGCAATATGGCCCGGATTTGACACGATTCTGAGCTGCGGTTAATACGCGGAACTTTGCGGGATCATGAACCGGAATCCCTCGTTATGTTTAGGAGCAAAGAGCCCTATTTTGGAACCAGATCGAGCAAAGGCGGATTTGGCACGCCTTCATCGCCAGTTTGTTACGATTCTGAGCTGCTGGGGACCATGAGCTGCAAGATAAGCGGAGCAGATCGATACCGTTAACGAACGATTGCGGTTGTGTTTGGCCAGTAATTTTACCTCGCGATTTGTGATCATTTGAAGTTCAGGCGTTTTCAGAGTGAGGATTTGGGCGAGGAATTTGCCATATGTAGCAATCTTGTTGAATATGAAAACAGCCAGTATTGTTTCTACCGAAAGAAATGGCGTTTGTGGCGCAGTGGTGAATAGCACTGGGAGTCAGGATGTAAACAAGCGCTGCAGATCCATTTTACCTCCAGGTCATGTTTTTACCATTGAAATTTCACTTATAATCAAGTTGAAAATGATACCAATATACGGAATTAGAACCTTCATCGATACCTGTTCTAAGGTTTTGTTTCAAGATGTTTTTTTCATCAGTTTTAGTTGTTCAATTCATCTTACAAATTCAAAGGGCTATCGAAGTTGATTTTTGGCCATAAATTTTCAACAAAAATAATATATATTGCTCAAACTTTTACCATACACTGATTTCTACTTCATCTACATACATGAGTGAAATGAGTATGGCATTGCGTGCTGTAAAAGGGCGGTTCTGTTTTGAAGTGAGATGGCATTCTTTGTTTGCAGTGTCTTACGTTTTCAAGATATTTTTTAGAGACGGGGAATATACAATGCGCTTTCGATTTTTGCTGCCTGTGTAAAGTAGGTAATAACAATGTTCGATAATAACTGAAACATTGGTTTCACTTTTCTATACAAAATTGCAGATGGAGATCAATTGCTGCGGCTTGCAACACTCTAGGTTGGGTGTGGTTCGTGTCTGAGATAGATGTCTGAGATCAATGACATTTCCAGCGCTTAATTTATCATACCACATTTGGATTCTACAAGCTAACATGCGGAGAACAATAAGGCAAAGCGTAAATTAGGGTTTTGATCTGGCCTTCTTCATTTTCTAGGTCATCATATGTTCACATCCCACTATCTAAAATGGGGCGGTAGAATGAAAACATTAGAGCCAGCTTTAGGAGTCTAAGATGTAGAAAATATTCTCATACTTTGGCATTTATTATTTTATCATTTGATGATGATGCATTATTGATTTTAGGATATTGCCACCATTTATCTTTCAATTATGGGATACTTGATTCTGGGTATATACTCCAGCTCATAATATTTGCACTTTCTCTGAGGTGGTGAAACTTGTAATGCTTGGGGTGAAGGTTAAATGGAATTACTGATAAATGAATCTCAAGAGTTAGGATGTAGCCACTACAGTGGTCTGAGGAAGTTCGTACTTTTGCCGGTGGTAGTGGGGAATTACGCCAAATTCAATGCGATGGATTATCGAGGCTAGCATATGTTAATTAAATGAAACAAAGGTGCGGGTTCCATGAATATGCTGCGGAGGTTCTGTACTTTCATGTATAGACAAATATTGGGCAAAATCATAGGAACCCTCGTTTTCTTGCTCTGAGAATATTAAAAATAGGGCCCTAGCATCAGAGTAGTTAAATTTGCGAATATGGCTGTACATCTTTGGTTTCTTATACCTTGTAAATGTATACATTACTGCACTATGTTCGCGAGAAGTGTGTGGTAGTCGGAACCATGCGGGCGCCACTATATGTTGTTGAAATACTTAGAAAAGCAAACTGAATCCGGTAGGTATCTCTTTTATAATATTACTTCTTTTTTGCAGCCACATAGTTCTTCCTTATTTGTTACCCTCACCTCTGCTTCGCTGCTCCCCAGCAGCCACAAGAACGCTGCCGGTGCCGCTGTATCACGAAGCCGGGCAGAGATCGCGAAATTCACATCAATCTGTAGGCTGCAGGCCCGTACCTCGGGATAGTATCTTAAGGCCAGCCGGGGCTTTATAGCGAGAAAAGGGGAAATTATAGCTCTATTGCACTGAATATGGACCTCATTTTCCTGTGAGCTTGGCGAACTTATCAGAGCCTGAGCTGCCAGAACCTGGAGCTATGCGCATTTCGGTGTTCAATGAATTTTACCCGAACTAGCCGAGGCATGGCGAGTTGCTATACGCCAGTCTGCGCTAACGAAGATAGGTGATAGCCGCATTCTGCAGCATTAGGCTATAGCGGCCCGGCATCATTCTCTTCCTGCTTGACATGCTACTCCCCGCCGCCGGGTAAGCCTGCTATTTTGGATGGATGAGATTCGACCTATATCGATCTATATGATCACATCTGGCCTAAACAGTTAATAAGGTTATGTTGTTGCTTAGCGGTGACTTTAATCTGTGGCGGTCCCAGGAATTTATTTTGTGAAGGCGATCTTCTGATTGGAACTAGCGGTGGCAGTCTGGCCACCCCAGTCCCCAGATTTAAACAGCGGTAGCAAAGATACAGTCGTTTTGTTCCAAAAAATCTGTATGCAGTTATGTGGGTGCTGGTTTATTAAGGGTGATTGTAGTTTTATGGGCTATAGTTTTTTTTTGAAGGTGTGGTGGTCTTTTTTGAGGTCATTTTTTAAAAAGAAGTGTTGCTTATTTTTGGGGGTGTTGTTTAGAAGGTGTTGTTTTGAGGGTTGTAGTTTATAACTAGGTGTAGTTTTTAAGTGTGATGGATTTTTTGTAGGTATGGTTTTTGGAAGTATGGTTTATAAGGAGGTATAGTTTTAAAAGTGGTTTGTTTTAAGGAAGTATGGTTTTCTAAGAGTGGTATGATTTTTTTTTTTTTAATGAGGGTGTTGTTTTTGAGATTGTCTGGTTTTATAAGTGGGTGTGGCAGTTTTATTTGTTTTAGAAAGTATGGTTTTAAATTATTGGTTTATAAGCGGTGTAGTTTTTAAGTGGTTGTTTTTAATAAGTATGGTTTAAAGTGAGGTGTAGTTTATAACTAGATTGTAGTTTTAAAGCTATTTTGAGTATGATTTTTGGTGTGGTTTATATAACTAGGTATAATTTGTCACGGCCAACTAGCCTAAATGGGGATTATATGGTTTTGGGAGTTGGGTTTTAGTAAAAACGTTTTTAAATTGGTACATTTTCTGATGTGGTTTCTGAAATTAGCATAGTTTTTGCGACTATATTCCTACAGGAAGTATGGTTTTTAGGGTTATTTTTCTTAAGCAAAGGCACCTGGAATATTGTTTATTATTAACAACTTTAAGTCTTATCAAGTGACCTGTTTTACGGTCACGTGAAAGAAATAACTTCTTGGCAGGATTCAGTCAGCCCACTGCAGAGGAATAAAATGACCCGTCGGAAAAAGTCGTCGGACTATCTAGAGAGATTTTTGCGCGTACGGTACGAATGTCTGGGGCGATTACTATTTTGATTGCTTCCTGCGTGATACCTACATTAGGACATACGCTATCATAGAAGTAGTGAAGCCCAGCCGTCAAGTTAAAGGTAAAATTAATCGTCGAATATCGTCAAAATAATAACTTATCGTCGGAAAAAGCGTGATTTTAGGTGAGGTACTGCGTCGGAAAATTGATGAGGAATATTCGTTAGAATGTCGTCGAATAATGCGTCGGAATATATGTCTGGATTTTCGTCCGGAACTATTAGGCCGGATATTGCATCAGACTTTCAGAGCTATTTAATTTTAGATTCTAACATTTCCCATTGAGCGATGGTACCCAGATGAAATTTGATGTTTCACCGAAACTTCTCAATTTTCAGCGGTATGTATTTGAGTGGCACCGGGTTTGGAGTTGAAATTAATTTCAACCAGCAGCTAGTATTGTAGGTTTAGCTTCGCAGCGGTTCCCTTATTGCATACGTTTGCCGGTTGCAAATCTACCAATAGACTTTAGTACTTATATTCATACTGATGGCGACAAGTGCAACCGCTTTAGAGTTCGCCCCGGGGCGTCGGGGACGATAACAGAGACATAGAATTTGTTATGCAATGTACCGCCTTTATGGTTATTGCAAAGATGCTGCGGTATCAACAGAAATGCAGTTAGAGTAGGGAATAACCCTCTAGATTCTTTAATTCTGGATACTATACCCGAGCGCGGTTGCATGGTCTAAGATAAATGAAGTCTTAATTTAATACATGGCTTTGGGATTCATATTTACATAAAGGTTAATTTAGGAACGCTTCCAAATTACAATGGTTTGAAAAACCCATCTATCTTGAAAAAATTAAGCCCATTAATTTGACGAAAACTGTATATGTGCATATAAAAATTGCTTGCAGGAGCCTGGCTCAAACATGCCCTTAGCAGGCTCCGACATACTGCAGCTCAAAAAGCAATGACCGTGACTCCAGGCCTTGCGGGCTCAAACATACAACGCCCGGCTCAAACTTGTCGGCGTAAACCGAAGGCATTCCATGGGCTGAGCAACAAAGTTGTCGATCGTAATTATGTGGCTCAAACGTACTAGGCTCAAACTTGCCAACCAGCTGCCTGATACAGCGTCGAAAAAGTCCGCAGGCCCAAGGTGCTACCTTATCTCGAACGCATTCCACATAGTATCAGGCATGCCGCTGGGCTTGCGTCGAGCGTGCCCGCTCAAGTCGCGAGATGCTCTCACGCGTTTGCTTGCGAGAATTGAAATGTATGATTTTGTATGTTTTTGTCGTTCTGAAGAAATGTTGTGCTCTTGCCCTAGGCTTGAACATTACCACATTGAAGGCTCTCAAGCATATTACGTGACTCAAACATCTACCACATGAGCTCAAATGCAACCATGACTCGGCCCGATAGACCATTGCCAAAACATCTTGCAACAGGCTTTCAGATCACGGTGTGAGTCTTGAAAGGACAACAATGTTGGAGATAGGCCACAATAATACGACATGATCTCTTTCAAGTTAAAGAGTTCCAACATTGGGCAGGTCCGCCTTCAGGACATGCAATACAACTAAAATGGCAATAAATGGATTACTCTGAGCAATACATGCGGG